>CAJVPT010003729.1:0-14667 GCA_910592055.1 Acaulospora colombiana
GTAAATGAAAATTGTGTAACGCATATAATCAATAAAATGGGCAACGTTGTGTGTATTAAAAAAAAAAAAAAAAAAAAGTAGATGTTTACAACAACTAATTTAAAATAAAATCCTAGACAAGCAAAGAAATCACTTTAAGATCATAATAATGGGAGATTTCAATGCAGTTATCAATCCATTAACAGATTAGCCACTCTTTGATAAAATAACACTTAGATACAGAAAAGCTGAAATAGACCTTTTCAACTTTCTAGAAAACTGGAACTATATAAATGTTCAGAACTCTTGTGAAGAAGAAAGTATCATATTTATATAAATTAATAATATATCATATAATAGAATTGACTATATCTAGTCATTACCAGAAATCAGTCTAAACAATATATACAAATTTAAAAAAATTTCAGTGAAAACATTATCGAGTAGTGATCATACTTTATTGTTAATAAAAATGACAACAAATAATCTGCTCAAGAATTAAGCTCAAGAACAATATAGATCAAAAGGCAAGAAAATATCTGATCAGTAAATTCTATAGCTGAACAATGAAAGAAATTCAAATTCTGGATAGAAAGCAAGTTTTTAGAGACTGTTTCACAACCTTCTAGGTCATGAATAGTAAATGATTCTCAAGAACTTAATAAGACCTGGCATGATTTCGAGTCAATAATTATAGAGTGCATATAAGCACCTTAAAAAGAAAAGAATCTACTCTACTTCTAACATGAGAAAAGAAATAAAGCTTGGATTCGTAATTCCAAAAAAAGACTTTTAAACCTATAGAGAAACTAATAAGATTTATTTTCTTCTAAAGAAATTACAAGTCAACTGGAATATTAAAATTCTAAAAGATATAGAAAAAACTATCCAAAAATTAAGAAGTCTTGATAAATCTATCGATAAAAAAATAACTCCTCCCCAGTTACAAAAAGAAATTTCAGAGCTATTGTCAAAAGTTACTAAGATAAAACATATCCTTAGAATGATATGCAAGAAGAAAGAAAGTCTTCATGTCAGAAACCAAATCAAAAAAGCCCTAGAAAACAGATGTGAAGACCTCAAATTTAATCCAAAATGGATGCTAAGCTCTATCTTAAACTGCAAAAGACTTCGAATTATACTAGACTGAGTTTTAACTAAAAATTAGGAAGAAATTGAATATATAGCTACTAATTCTCAAACCATCAAATGAAAGACTGAAGACTATTATAAAGAAACTTTTAAACAAAGAAATATCAACTTTAAAAGTCTAGATTTCTCTTGAAAAAAGAATACTAACCTAAAGAATGAATTGATCCAATATGGTATTTATCACTAACAGAGAAAATCAAAATATAGAAATTCAAAGCTACTTTACAACACCTCTTAAACAAAAAGGCTGCTGATCCGTCATATATCAGTTATAAAATACTTAAACACTTAGGTACCAAAGGAAAAAAAATCTTATGCTTACTGTTCAACAAAGTCTTAAGCATTGGACAAATACCTAAGAAATAAAAAAGTAGTAACATCTATTCTATCCCTAAACTCAAGCCCTGAAAATATCAATTGAGCAACACAAGACCTATTGTTCTCCTTGAAACTACTCAGAAATACTTTACCAAGATTCTTAGCAATCATCTATCAATAATATGTAAACAATATAAAATCCTCAAAGGTTCAAACTTTGCTGATCTATTAGGAAAAAGTATAACAGAACCCATCCATATATTGAATAATATTTGTGAAGAAGCGAAAAAAAGAAAAAAGAAATATGAATCCTTTTTCAAGATACTACTAAGGCATATAACACAATATCTCTCTTTATACTTGAAAAAGCTATAGATCAGATTTGAATTTCAACAACTATTAAAAAGATTATAATAAATTTTTTCAAAGACAAAAGTTTTGTATTATTCTTTCTAATGGACACTCTAATTCAATAGTTACAAGAGATGGTATAGATCAAGGAGAAATGATCTCTCCACTGTTATGAAGAATTTTTTATGATCTATTGCTATATAAAATTCAAAATAACACTACACTGGATAATAATGGGTCCCTAAAATATTTAACATATAAAATTTTGCAGATTATTTATGTCCCTTTTTGAGAGACAAAATTCATAGCTCTTCACTTTATTAGGGACAAAAGTCGGGAAATACTATAAATCAATAATTTGAATAATGAAGAACAATTGTGAATACTTTTTTTATAGTTATTAATTTAAAAATTTTAATGTTTTCTAATGAGAGACATTTGATTTTTGTCCCTGCCTTCCCCTTTAGAAACCCATTTTTAATACTGGATTATACTATGAAAGAAGAATAATTATTCAATTTTTATAAACCTGAGGAAAAGATCATGCTCTCCCTAAGGTAAGTAATAATTGCATATATGGATGATATGAATTGAATTGCCAAATCAAAAAAAGACCTGAAAGTATTTTGAAAGAAGCAAAAAAGTTTTACATAGCAAATGACTCACAAATTAATGTGACAAAGTCAATTCTCCTCACTATTAATCGAAATCCTTAAGATCCTGGAATGGTTCAAACTAGAATAATGAATATCATAATTCATGAGATCAATAAAAAGGATCAAGCCAAATTCCTTAGTATTTTATTAGGACCAAAACAGAAGAACCAAAACATGATTAATTCAATGAAATCAGAAATCAGGGTAGTAATTCAAGCAATAACTAAAAAGAAGTTAACAGAAAAACATGTTTGATATATTATTAATAGAGTTTTGATTTCAAGAATAGAATATAGAATGCAACATATACATCTGAATGAGAAGATATATGATGATCTAATAGTTATATTTAGGAAAGTTTTCAAGAATAAAGCTTTAATTTATAGAATAATTCCAAACAGTTGTATCCATAACAAAGAAATATATAGATTTAAAAGTATTTTGGAAATACAGTTGAAAAGTCATATATTAGTATAATTCTATCAACTTAACAATAGTGAAGTCCCTAGCATAGTAACTATAATCTAATTGAAACAGAGCCAGATTAAAGGCTGGGAATCTAGAAATATCTTCGTTAATCCTGTAGACTCATACAAGTTAATTAAAGGCAATTTGGTAATTGCAACACTGGCCCTGGCTAAAAATCTACAGATTATATTTCAAAGTTGGAGATGGAAGGAAATCTTTAACTACCAAGGAGGTATCCTATCTATTAAGTCAATCCTACAAAATGATAGAAAGTCATTCTATCACTATGTAAGCATAAAATCATATTTCTGGATTAAATTATCAATATAATTATAATAACACTTAAGAAATAAAGAGCAATTCAAATTCTCTTTAGCAAGTGCAAAGGACTAATCCCCTCTTAATACAAAAAGATTTATAAAAAGATAACAGATAATTAAGACCATTTAAGAAAATTATTATATGGACTAGATTAGACAGACTACAACATGCAAACTAAAATATTTTCAGCATACCCAGATAAGAGAAAAATATACTGGACAGTTTACTCCAACTTTTCAACTAATATATTAGGAAAAACATTATTTTCAAATAACACAATCCAGTTCACCCCATATCAATCATCATATGATCCTATTAGAAACTATACTCTACTACAATTAGATAGATTATTTCAAACTTTAGAAGTAGTTCCATCACAAATCCATCTTCTCACATAACTAAATAAATAAGAAAATTTAAGAAAAGAAAAACAAGTTTTTTTACTAGGCAATCCCATAGAGTGGCAAATAACTACAAGGCAATAGATATTAGCTTCATCTATTTTCAGACCTGTAGAAATGGAAATCCAAGTAGAAAACTGGGAAGCCGTGCTAATAAAAAAAGCTATTCAATCAGACAAATATATAGAAAAACCTATAGATATTTTGCAATACAATAGAAGGAGCATGGCTAATCAGTTTACTTTTTATACAGATGGCTCCTATAAAAAATGGACAAAAGATAATGAACTTGAAATAGAGTTTGCTTGGGTTCTAATAGAGAATAGCAAAGTTGAAAAACAATTCTCTGCAGAGACATCAATATGGCTATTGGTAACTAGGGCAGAAATATTGGCCATCCTTACTGCACTATTCACTGCTCCTCGAAATACAACAGTCTTAATCTTCTCGGATTGTAATATTGTAGTTACAACATAGAATTTCATCAGTTCACAAATAGAGATATTAACAAGAAGATGGACAAAGACTATCAACTGATCAATATGAAGTAATATTTAATGAAAAAGAAAGATCTTACCTTGGAAATTACAAAGATCAAGACTTATGGAATCAACAAGTTCAATAATTAGATAGATCTACTTGCTAAACAAGCTAGACATGAGAACCTGATAATCTGAAATCAACTATCAGAGCTAGAAAAGATTCATACAATAGTTATATGAAGTAAATATACAATAGAGATTAGTATTGAAGAATTTGTTAAAATATTTAACAGAAAAAAAATCATAAAAGACTGGACAGTATAGAAAAAGATTCAAGAGCTGTGGATTCAAAAAGATAAAATAATAAATTGATTAACCTTCTGGAATCAATTTAATCTATCTAATATCTTTGATATCTCTGTTAAAGCTGATAAAGATAAAAGCTTTCTAACTAACTTAATCCACAATGAACTTCCAGTATTGCAGATACTCAAAAAAAGAAAACCAGATATTTATATTATAATGACTTGCCCAGTATGTGAACTTTAAGAAGAGATATTAGAAGACCTTTTCAAATGTCCAGTTATTAAAGAAGTCAGAGAAGACATATAGCAAAAAGCAAAAGAGAAATTAATCACTATATCTATAAAGAAATTAAAGATAAGAAAGAAGTTCACACTACAACTAATAATTGGACAAGTAAATGGCTAGATGAGACCAAGCAATCTGATAGAAGCCTTTTCAACACTATTTGTAGATACTGTATATAAAAAAAATGAAATCATCTCTTTGAAGAATTACCTTAAAGCATAATTAAAAATTTCTCTAGTATACATACAAAGCATAATCAATAAGCTTTATCATAAAGTGAGGAAAAACTTTAAAGAGAATATTTGGAACAACCATTGCACTAAAGTAATAGAGTAGGAAATAAGTAAAATATTACTGAAAAGGATAAAAAATTTAAAAGGTCTGGGTATAGATCAAATGCACAGGCTATACAAGAACAGAAAGAATCTTCAATATCCTTAGAAGACCTGAAGAAAAAAACTTTTGAAAAAAAGGAGAGAAAGAATTATATGGAAATTATTAAGGATTGAATTTATTATGGTATTAAATGGCTTGATTTTTAACTATAGACAGAATTTAGAATGATCTATAGTAATGATCTATAGGCAATGATTTTATTAATTAGAGGATTTATCCAAGTTAGTAAAGGAGCAAAATGTCATTTCCTAAGTTGCATCTAGAGAAATAGGTTTTCAACAATGAGCGAGTTAGTATGTAAAAGTCAAAATATTTGTAAATATCCTTGCATATATACAATAAAGACATGCCATGTTGACCTGACTGTGGGTTAAAAAAAAAATAAATAAATAAAACTAATTTATAGTGATAATAATATTTATAATTGAAAAAGTACTTATTTAAATTATAAATAAAATAATGAATCACTTTTTAAGTTGTATTAAATTAAGGTAATCATACAAATAGTTTTAGTAATATATGAAAATTATATAACTTATTTTAATTAAATATTATTAACTTAATCAAGGATAAATAATAATAATAATAATAATAATTGAAAATTGATTTATTTTCTATTTTACTTTGTTTCACAATAAATTAAAAAAATAATAAAATACTGTATTAAAAATTATTAAAATATTTTTATTCTTTTTTTTTATAAATAATTCCTCAAGAAACATGATTAATGTAAAAATTTGAACAAAACTCTATATTTTTATAGAAACATAAAAATAATGCAACAATAATTTTTTATTAATTAGATTCTCAAAAAAAAAAAAAAATTTTTTTTTATATGCATTGTTTAGATCATTTGATACACTGATATATATATGCCACCAAAGGTCGAATATCATAATGTTTTGTAATTAACCATAGTGGTTTAACGCTTTCACAGCAATCTCGCCCTAGAGGAAATTAAAAGGTGGTTAAAGACTAATTGGAGATCGACAACCTTTTAACCACCAAGTCACTTACAATTGCCACCAAAACTGCAACCACGATCAACCAAATGATAATCCACGTGATCTTTGTCATATTGGTGTTGCCAACGTCTTCGCGTAACATGTCAAGTAAATCGCTTAGGACATTACATCGTTCATTCAGCAATTTAGCCCGTTGAGAAATCTCGAGGTATGCTGAATTGCGCCAATAAATAAAAACATTAATGTTAGAACATTCATAAAAAAAATTCAAAAACGCGCGTTTCCGAGTGTCAATTCACCTCGAATGGCATTGTACAAAGGTTGTAAAGAGGGTTCGGACCAAAATATTTCTGGAGTGTCTGCGTTGAAGAGAAATGAATAGGTAGGTGAAAGGGGCCAAAATCCGATTGAACTCACGCAATCACGTACCTAATACATTGGAAACAAGATTGACTTGCATCCTTAATTTGAATAATTCACCGGTTAACTTTGTGACTAGGGTACGATTTCTGTAGGATTGATTAATTCGTTTTAGTTATCAACTAAGCAATTAACTCTTCCGCATATATGCATACATGCATGCGTTTCCTACAATTGATGACCGCATCCAACTACGTACAAATTTAACCTCCCTGTTTGAGCCAACATTTTCGGTATATGACTTGTCTTCTCGATTGTATCCTCCATCTGCCACTCGTATAAAGTCAACTTTGTACTCTGACTCAGGGCATGGCTGATCGTGAGTTTAATCATGTGGTTGTCGGTCTTCAAGGTAATCATGTCGTTAAAAATTCTGGGTTGCCTGGTGGAATTGAAGTCATATTGAAAATGAAAAGTCTCGCTTTCAATATCTTCTTTCTTCAACGGACGAACGGTAACACCGGCTGAAGCAAGGTCGTCAAGGCACAAGAATTCTTGCTCTTCCGTGAGGTTCCAAAAAACCACAACTCCATAATCAAAATAAAAAATTTCTCCTATGTTATCTAAGGCGCTCGGAGTTGTCTTCATTGGCACTTCAACACCACGTTCATCATTATCAAATATTTCGTCGGTCACGAAATATGGATTTATGCCATTTCCATTCTCGTAATTCTCAATCTGCCTGTCCATGAACGTATGACCATTCGGCGATCTCGTGGGAGCTGACGAAATGAGCTTTGCATTTCGCCCGGAAAGTAATGGAAAGTGATATGGAGCGTAAACGCACTCATCATATCGCCTATCCTCCAACCGGAAGATAATAGTTAGTAAATTGCATGTCTGCAGATCACAAAGAAACATAAGTAAGCATCCGTACAATACTTTGGTTGAACATTGTGTTCCTTTTTCAGGAATTCCATGAGAACTCCGAGGTAATATCCTTCAGCTGTACAATAGGCTGTCACCCTTTGTCAAGCAGGACAATTATTTAATGGTCATAAGGTAAATGACAAAAAGATCGTATTGGATTTTTTATTCTCTAATTACCTTGGATATTTTGCGTCATTTCTAACTTCTTTATTCATCCTTTCTGCATCCGTGCGTTCATAGAAATCAAAAATCGGCTGCGAAACTGATGGGGTGATGGGTGTTTCGGCGGCGTCAGACAAATCTTCGATAAGAGTGGCCATCGGCGCCGGCGCACCAGTTTCTTCGGGAAGCAACACTAACTTTTGTGAAGTTTTTGTAGTTCGTAATGGTGCAATGGGTTTGGAACGACTACCAGAAGCATTGCTGGTAGATTGATCAGTATTTATCATTAGAGGATACGGTTGTTTCTTTGATCTCGATTGAGGCATGCTCGGCGTACTCGTGGAACCAGCCGTCTCTGGTTCTTGAAACCTTACTCGCGAGTGAACTCCCGCATTGTTCGCGGTAGAGATACCGCTTGACGTGAGCTCAATATCCGAACCTAAAAGCAATTCTTCTTCGGACATTCTGATTATGTTTATAAAATAGAAACGGGTGAAAATTACGATTCTCTTTACAAGTTATAAGGTAAACGGTTATCCGAGATTTCCTGTTTGCTCGCCTTTATAATTGGACGAACATGATTGTGTAACACCATTTAACTATTAATGATCCAATTTTAAGGAGCTGCCTAATAAGGACTCGTGAGAATCATTTGTCACATGACATTTCAATTCACATAATTTATATCACAGCGTAGGAAAGTTCAATTTACTGCATATTTCATCAATGCAACATCTGTTCTCGGGTAAATAATAAAAAATGGAGATAGAGGAATAGGTTTGGGTACCAAAGGTCACTTCCCCACTGTAATAATTCACGGCATATCGATCTCTCTACCTTTCAACACGTCTCGACTCGAGTAATGATAACTAAAGATTGCGAATCTGCTATCTTCCTTACTAAGTCCTAAAATCCTCAAGTCTTCTTTTTTAAGTAACATACCCATATAGTAGGACACTGTCCATAAAACTCCATAGACAACGAACAACCACATGGTAATTACGTTGGCCAATCTGATTTGGCATGCAAAGTGAACCAACTGAGACGAGTATTCGAAAGTTGATGGACAGGAGTAGGGAACGGGTGATAATTCACCATAAGTTAGGATGGTGTAGACGGCTTTTTATATATATAGAAGAGGTGAAATTTTCGAAGAGAGGTTAAACTAAATATAAATATAAATAAATATATATATATCAAAATAATCGATTAAATTAAGTGTACCTGCAATGACGGTCCAAATGAAGAGTACGGTGCTTTTTATCCGTGGATCCAAAATAAATAAATAAATAAATAAATTTCCTCGGGATGTCGCTTTTCAAAAAGGAAACCTCGGAATGAATACTAATCGATAAATACATGGCTTCTTCTTTAACCTTGAAAAATATTTCCATCCTGCATCTCGTGCATATTACGGAAATTATCAGTGAAACTTATGCATATACGAGGATTTCTAATTAGTCCGTGGCGCATCTTATGTGGCAAAGAAGGTAGGCAGCATATTTACCAGGCACAAAGAGGGAAACCCCCAAATAACTATTGAAAAAAAAAAAGAGGGATGAGATGAATACCACACAATGCGCGCACGTGTAAGCAATGCATTACCAGTACTCAAGAATGACATTCCCAAATTTGAGTTCGTCAGGATTGTTGTTGAAAGTTATAACTTTAATAATCTCTGAATTGCGTGCACGCATCCCACGGGAAGGAAGCACGGTTTCGGAGAACGCGTGAAATCAATTTACACAATCCACAAATGTTTACTCGTTAACAGTCGAACTATTTACCTAGGACGGGACAAACAAGTATCAACAACAACAAAGGCGATCCCAATATTAGAGCAATAAAAATTCGGATTCTTGGAACTGATGACATTTGTTACTGTCACGGTTACTCTATTACATCCAACAATTTGTCAAGTTCTCGGTTTGATACTGGAAGGAACAACGTAAGGTTGGGTTTATTAAATCAATGGATGGTGGAGGAATACATTCATGAATTTTTGATCCCTGAAAGAAATTATAGTAACTGTCAGCATCTTTTTTTGTATATATATGTATGTATTGTACATACTGTACTATAATTTTTGAGATTTTTCTTTCCCCATGATTCATTCCTATTTCAATATTAAACAAATAAATATTATATAAAATGTTCCAATTCGTGTGCGCGCTATATGTCCCAACTTCGTTCCAAGGTGGCGCAGTCAATCGAAACTCGTGCATTTTTGGAAGGTACGTGTCATTAGATGGCTGTACAGGAGAGAGTGTAAAGAAATCTTTCTTTGCAAAGTTTATATTTCGAATGGCACAGGGCATGCAGAAATGTGCGTAGGACACTGCCCGAACCACGGTCTCTTTCGTAGATCAGGATTTGGTGTGGCTTTCCCTCTTCATTATGACAAAAGAACAGACTAAGCCATTGGCAAAAATTTTTTGAATTATCAATTTTCGCATTCAAACATTAACATTATGTGGCTCGTATACAATCGAAGCCATACTTCAATTTGCAATTGATGATTGATTGTTTATAAAATATTCCGATCATTTATACAGTACATACAGTAATAAACAAAATTTTGTGTGGAATTTGGAGATGAAGAATCTTCTCGCTCCACGAGAACATCGAATCAAGTGATCAAACAATTTTTTTTTCTCCAAATTTTCAAGATGAGTTGCTTGATGTTAAAATCGGTCAGAATATCTACAGAACCCTTTTTCTTTAAAAAGATACTCATTATTATTGAGCTTCACACAAAAGGAGACTTGATGCTATCAATATGGAGAACGTCGGAAAAGTCCGTGGCTATCTAACTTACTTAGTTTGTCGTACAACTTGTTGGCCAATCACTGAATTCTGATTGTAAACCTAAATTTAAATATCAATGAACCGTACATATAATTCTAAGAACATGATCATGTGTTAGAGCTGAATTTCTATTCAGAATTCACGAGAAACGAAAAGATGTCAGTTCGACAAGATTTGGTGAAATCAGCAGTGAACTTTCTCAAGGATCCACAAGTACAGAATTCCCCGCTGCAAAAACGGGTAGCATTTTTAGAGTCTAAGGGTCTAACGACTAATGAAATTGAGGAAGCAATAAGACAAGTGAAAGATGGCGGCAATAATGAATTGTCTGCTGCTGTTGTGGGGCTCTCACAGGCACCGGTTCAACCGGTCCCTACACAAGTTGCCCTTGCTCCACCACCTCCAGTTCCAAGATTGGACTGGCGCGATTTTTTTATTGGTGCCGTTCTCATTGGTGGAATTGGTTATGCCATAGTGGAAGTCGCAAAGGTATGCATGCGGTGAAATACACAACCCTTCCCGTAAAATTCTCAATTAAAACTAAATATTTTTCTAATTGCAGAAATACATTGGTCCTCTTTTGAGAACGCCTACGGCTGATGAATTGGAACGTGACAAACAATTCCTCTCCGATCAATTCACAATTACTTCCGAAACATTGGACATTGTCAAAGCAGACACTAAGGTTGCAAGGAAGAATATTGATGAACAATCATCTCGGATTAAAGAGACATTAGAAACATTAGATAGCTTGCTAAAAGATATGAAAGTTCAAGAGGGAAAAAGGGATAATGATTTGAAAAATTTAAAGGAAGATGTTGATGCCATTCGAAATCTGATCCCAAAGGTATGGCATAGTTGCACGTTACCTTCCCCATGTTAATCCTATCGTGAGCTATTTATTGATTGAAAGGTGATTACGACGGTGCATTTTAGTTAATCGAAAGATCCAAAGAATCTCAAGCTCAGTCTTTAACCGAATTACAAAGTGAACTTAAATCACTAAAATCTCTTCTCACTAATCGACGTTCATCTGTTGAAAGATCACCTATAAATGAAGCGCTAACATCAGCTTCCTCCACAATTCCTACAACAACTAATGTGACATCCCCAACTGTAATTTCTCCCTTACCTTTTTCAAGTGTGGCATCCGGTCGTCCGTCAATTCCGGCCTGGCAAATGGGTACGAACATCACCACCGCGACCAAAGTTCCGGTGGAACAAAATCCAAGTGAACAAAATGGGACCGCCACAACAAACGGCGTTGAAAACAGTGTTTTACAGTAATAAGTTCATATCGTTTTGTATTTGTAAATCACTCTTACAAAAGAAAGAAAAAACTTGTAATTGCGACAAAAGAAAATTCATAAATATCTGCGCAAATCTGAATTGTATCTGTATTCGATTTTACATGATATACCCGTGAATATGAAGACGTTCATGTTTTGATATGTTTCTTAATGCATTCAATTTCTTGACCATTATTGTTTAGGTGATCTATTCAGATTTATTATTGTAAAGGCCTTTGCTGAACCGTCTTCGGAAGGACAAGATTAAAGCCCGTTGACTCTGTGTGATGGTAATTGCTTTCCGCCCGTGCCCTCGACCGATTGGACCAGTGTTGCGTTCACGTAAAAAAAAAAAAAAAAGAAAAGTCAATCAAGCCGATTGGTAATTTGAAACCCGATGATTAAGGGCTAGGCATTGATCTCTCCCATTACGTACTCCACATTCGCACACCGCCACCAGAAAAATCCCTCTGATCCGCTCCTCTACGACCCATCTCATTGTCCGCAACTACGGAATCGATAAGAGATTAGCGTGGACGCTTATCACGTAATAGTTGACCATATTGATCGCACAATTGATTGATCATAGTAACGACTATTTTTAATAAGTAATCAAGCACGTGACCCGAAATTTAATATTTAATATTGTGGGTACAAAGATAAATCTGTCATCAGGAAAAATGTACTATAGCCATCAAAAGTAACGCCCAATGATCAATTTTAAATCAAAATTTTCACCGAATCTATTATCAATTATTAAAAAAAAAAAAAAAGTACAAGCATTGAAATTTCAAAATTTTTTATAACAAGTAAGTTTATTAATAAAAATAATGTTTAAAATACTGTAATTTAAAATTTTTCGAAAAAAATTTATATCATTTAATTTTATAACTTAAATCAATTATAAATATTAGGCTAGTTAAATATTAACGTTTTATTTATTTTTTTTATTAAGGAATTACAAAGCACAATTATATTGATAATATTAGTTTCAACTAGTATACTGTATAACAGTTCTTTCTATACATAAAGCAATTATACGTATATTAAACCCATTTTCCTCAAACTTAGTAACTAAAAGTGTCAATAAATCTAATTGTCAATATCTTTTTAACTATGCTTTATAGTTTATTGTCAAAAAAGGTTTTGCTATTTCTCTATCTATGTCAAAACTAAAACCCTTTTTATATTTCATCCCATCAAATATTCTTTTTATACTACTTATTATAGTATATCTATAAAATTACTTACATAGAGTTTTAGATTTTATTTTATTTTATCAAATTATCCTTTTTATATAACTTATTATAGCTACTTATAAAATAATTACTAAAATCTTAAACAAATATTGAAATTAATAAAAATTCTTTTTTAACTAATATAACTAAACTTCATTAATTCATTTATTATAATATACAAATTTTGTTATCTTCAAAAGTATATAAGAATTTATCTTTTGATGAAATTACTATAACATTAAAATTGAATAAAGTATTTTATAATCTTTATGTTTTTTATAATCATATGAAATTTTAATTAAAAATAATAAGATTATTATTATAAATTTAATAAGTTTTTCTTATATTATCTAAAGCTATAAATAATATTGTTTCATAATGATATTGAATTTAAAAACAGTATTTGATAACCTGAAAGTATTACTACTATACTACAAATCTATAGATCATTAATATTTTATTAAATCTTTTAAATTATATATAACTTTATTATTATTAAAACTGATTTTATAATAAATTTATCTATTCAATTTAAATAATTTTAAAAAAAAATTTTTTTTTTTTTAACTCGCAATCATGTCACAATGGTATGTCTTTATTGAGATATTAAAAAATACCTAAATATTTTATAGACTTTCACAAAGTGACTAACTCATTATTGTACATTATTAGTTAAAGAATTATACTATTTAAAAAATATGAGAAGTCCACTAAACTAGTTTGAACTAAACAAAACTAAGTCTAAACTAGATACTCTATGTCAAATTTAGGGGATAATATTTCACTCTCCTAATAGCTTAGCAATAGTATCTCTAAGTCAACCAGGGTCATTGCTAACAGTTTGTCACTGTTGATTATCCCGAAAAACAATGAATTGCTAAAATTGATACTAGGGAAAAGAGAAGGGGGAATAAAATTTAAAGCCCTTCAAAAGATTCTTGTTTCATTACACAGTTTCCTTTCAAAAGGAGTTTTTATGGTTTTTATTTACTATGAAATAATATTATATATATGGTTATTTATATATAAAAAATATATTACATATTATATATATTAACTAGCCCTATTAAAAGAAACTATACAATACTCTCTTAATTTTTTCTAGAACAATTTTATAAAGTAATCTAATTATTATATCATTGCATATATTCTAACCTATTCCCAGTTTTGAAACTTCAGTATGGTTTATGGATTCCTTCTCCCATCAAGGTCTCCCAATGATTCATCACAGGTAAGTTTAACCATACTTTTATATATCCCATTAATATAGTGTTTACTCTCTTCAGGACTTTAGTCTTCTTAACTTGATAACTTCTTTATCAGTCGATAAGATCGATGAAATATCTTTGTTAATCCAGTTTCTGTCCTGGTTGATTATGAGATCAGCCTCATTTTCCTCTACCTTATCATGATAACAATAAGATACTGATCATCCATAATACCTATAGACCAGCCTGATCTAATAAAGATCAGCTATAGGTAACGCTATATTACAGCAGAGCCTTTCATTTCGAGTATCAGTAAGATAGCCAGACTGCATCTAATGACAAGTATTAACTTATTATTCAATGGAATTGTTTCATTGTGTGTACTATTTTCACTTGGTCTTCAGATGGTATTGAACTCTAGACCTTGTGATTATGACCTGGAAGCACTACTACTGTACTATAGACCCACAAGTCTTTAAATAACTTTAAATATAATTTTAAGAATAATTTATTATTTTATAAATAAAATAAATAAAATTTTTATTTAAAAATATTTTTTATTATTTTTCTTCAAAAATAATTTTAATTATTT
>CAJVPT010003730.1:0-14667 GCA_910592055.1 Acaulospora colombiana
CTTTCCATACTTTTTCAGATACACATAGTTCCCTTATCAGTACCCGAGCCTTATCTATAGTTTCTTACCTTGCAACATTCAATCTTTTATGCCAAACTTTTGGGTTTTTGGATTCCAGACCATTACGCATAAATCGTATCACCCATGTGACCCATAACAGTGTATATACGTTTAGACTGTCTTGTCCTTGGGGAGCTTTGATATCCTTCAGGACCTTTGAGTGACTGAAGTAACTTGATTTATTAAGTAAACTTAGTTGCTTTCTGGGTTCCTTACAAGTATAGACTGGATATTTAAGAAATAAAAAAATAATAACATCTATTTTATTCCCAAACCCAAGTTCTGAAAATATGATTTGAGTAATACAAGACCTATAATTTTTCTAGAAACAACTTAAAAATACTTTATCAAGATCTTACCAATTGATTATCAATTATCTGTAAGCAATACAAAATTCTAAAAAATCCAAACTTTGCTAGTCTATAAGAAGAGAGTATAGCAAAGCCTATTTATCTATTAAATAATATCTGTGAAGAAATCAAAGAAAAGATAAATAAATTATATATCCTCTTTCAAGATACTATTAAGTTATATTATATAATATCTCTTTATATACTTAAAAAGATTATAGATTGAATTTAAATTCATATGCTCATTAAGAAGTTCATAATAGACTTTTTAAATGACAAAAGTTATAATATCATTTTTTTCAATAAGCCCTCTAATCCAATAGTGGCAGGAAATAGTATAGATCAAAAGGAAACAATCTCTCTATTATTATAAAGAATTTTTTATGATTCACTATTATATAAAATTTAAAACAATAACAATTTGGATTATTTTATGAAAGAAGAATAGTTACACAATTTCAATAAATCTAAAGAGAAAGTTAAGCTCTCTTTAAAGTAGGTAGTAATTGCTTATGTAGAGGACACAACCTGGATTATCAAATCCAAGAAAGATATGAAAAGAATCTTGGAAAAAACAAAAAAGTTTTACATAATAAATAACTCTCAAATTAATGCAGAAAAGTCAATCCGCCTTATTATTAACTGAAATCCTCAAGTTTTTGAAACTGTTTAAGCCAAAACAGAGTATACTATAGTTCATAAAATCAATAAGAAGGATCAAATCAAATTTCTTGATATCTGATTAGAATTAAAACAGAAAAATTAAAACATTATCAATCTGATAAAATCAAAAATTAAGTTAGTGATCTAGGCAATAACTAAGAAAAAATTGATAGAAAAACATATTCAATATTTAATTAACAAGATACTGATCCTAAAAATAGAATATAGAATATAATATACATATCTAAATGAGAAGATATGTAATAACCTCATAGTTATATTTAGGAAAGTATTCAAGAATAAGGCTTTAATATATAAAACAATTCTAAATAGTTGTATCCATAATAAAGAAATAAATAGTCTTAAGAGTATTTGAAAAATATAACTAGAAAGCCATATATTTGCACTTTTTTATCAACTCAATAATAATAAGGTCTTCAATATTGCTATTATAATTAGGCTGAAATAGAGTCAAATTAAATGTTGGAAGTCTAGTAATATTCTAAACAATTCTATTAATTCTTAAAAGCTAATTAAAGAAAATTTAATAGTTGCAATACTGGCTCTGGTAAAAAGTATACAAATCATTTTTCAAAGTTGAAAATAGAAAAAAATAATTGATTATTAGGCAAATATCCTATCTATCAAATTAATATTACAAAAATAATTAAAAAATACAAAAAAGCCATTCCATTCTTACAAAAGCATAAGATCATATTTTTAGATCAGCTTATTAATACTATTATAAATAATGCTGATCCTCTAACCACATACAAAAAAGATGTTTGCAAGTAGTTTTATATTTTCTTACTAATAAAGTCTTTATACTTTCATTAAAATAACTTGAAACTTGTTTTCATTTATCTTACCTTTCCTTCCTTACTTGTGAATAAACTTCTTTGAATAAAAACTTGAGCCTCTAGTGACCTAAAAAGACTCAAGTATGTACTTCCTCTACTAAAGGCAAGAAGATTCTAGGATGTAAAAAGACTAACAAGTGGAGTGTCACAAGAAATAGAGATTTTGTTAACAGGTGAAGGCTTATTTTTTATCTTCTTACATACTGTCTTATACTTTCTTAAAGTGCTTACTGTTTTTCACAGTTTTCTTGAGAGATTTTGCCTTTTCAATTTGATTCTGAATTTTTGGTAATACAGCATCACCTAGTATCTGATTAGTTGACATGAAACATATTAGTAGCTGAATGTAAACAAGTTCCTATTTATCACTTCATATGTTCTA
This sequence comes from Acaulospora colombiana, assembly GCA_910592055.1. NCBI lineage: Eukaryota > Fungi > Glomeromycota > Glomeromycetes > Diversisporales > Acaulosporaceae > Acaulospora > Acaulospora colombiana. Next base: position 2,316 of record CAJVPT010003730.1, read on the forward strand.
ATAATATCATTGGTAATAAAAAGAGAAATCAAGGATATGAACCTCTCCACTTCTTCAAATGAAGTTTAACTAAAGCAAAGAAATTATGAGGCTATTAGAATAGGCACTAAATTCTCTGAGTGATGAAAAGATGGTTATTTGTTCAAGTCGAAGCCTTCAATTTCTTATCATTCCAGTTAGGCAAAGTATGTAAAGGAGGTTATTTTCTTATTCCAGTCAAGTTATAAGACCAAAAAGCAGAGAAATATAAAATACTACTCTTCTCTAGGATTGAGAATGTATTTCTTTAGATGTTGTGTAATGATATTACAATCAAGATTAATATCAGTAAAATTCTTTTAACTAGGTGTGATTACTAAAAGATATCGGAAGTTACTCAACAAGATTGAAAAGCCATATAAGAATCTGGAGTCCACTATTAGTCATCTTCTTCTGCATGGGTGGATACAAAATCAAGACCAAAAGAAAGGAAATGTTGAATAAGAAAATAATCAAGAGCACAAATGAATAAGTTTTTTAAATAGTCAGGAAGTAAAAGGATATCCTGAAAGGGTTGACTTCTAAGGAAAAGAAATTTCTAATAGAGGTCTTTTGGAGGACATGGAGCATTTTAATTTTCTTTTTTTTTCTTTTCATTTTCATGTAATGCATTTGTACATTTTTAGATATTCCCCTTTTATTTTATTTTTCCTTTCCTCTTTTGTAGTTTCTTGAATCAGTTCCTTGGAGGATAATAAATAGTGACAAGCTGCTGGCAATGTTGGGTAAGTTAGGAGGGTCTTTACCCAAAACTTAATCCAGAGTGAAATATTGTCTTCAAGGTTATACTTAGAGGCTGAAGCTCTTTTGAGAATTGAAAGCCATTGACGAGTGTATCAATACAAGTCTTTTAGTTTAGCAATAATACAATTGCCTTATGTATCTCTATCAGTTTTCATATTGATTAATAAATATATAGTATTGGCCTAACCATGGGTTTTAAAAAAAAAAATAATACTATTATAATAATATTTAAGAAATAGAGAGTAATTCAAATTCTCTTTAGTATATACAAGGAACTAGTCCCCTCTTGATACAAAAAAGTTTGAGAAAAAATAACAATAAATTAAAATCTCTTATAAAACTTTTTATATGGATTCAAATAAATAGGTTACAATATATAAACTGAAGTATTCTTAACAAACTTAGATAAAAGAAAAACATATTAAGTAGTTTATACTAATACTTTAACAGATATATTAGAAAAGACAATATTTGTAAACAATAAATCATATTTTATTTCATATTAGCTAGTATATATTTTACTAGTAATCATACTTATTTTTAATCAGATAGAATATTACAATCATTATAAATAGTTCTATTATAAGTTTAGCTTTTTCCATAACTAAATAGATATAATAATCTGAAAAAAAAAATTAGATCCTTTTGTTAAAAAATTCTACAGACTGGTTAATAAATATATATTAACAAACAATAACTCTATTAACTATTAGACTTGTAAACATAGAAATCCAGATAAAAAACTGGGATGTCATATTAATAGAACAAGCCATACAAATATAAAAACATAGAAATGAATTTATAAGTATTCTAAGATATAACAGAAGAAATATGATTAATCAGCTTACATTCTATATTAATAGTTCTTATAAAAAAGGGATAATAGACTGTGAACTTGAAATGAGTTTAACTTGGATTCTAATATAAAAAGACAAAGTGATTAAACAGTTCTCAACAGGAGCATTTATATAACTATCAATAATTAGAATCAAAATATTAACTATTCTTAGTGCACTATACACAGCTTTCCAAAATGTAACTATTATGATTTATACTGATTGCAATAGTATAGTCAAAATATCTGCTCATAAACAAAGACATCAACAAAAAGATGGATAAAGACTATCAACTAGTTATAGTAAAATAAAATCAAAGACTTAGTGAAAAAGAAAAATTTGAATTTAAAAATTTTAAAGGTTAAAGTCCATAAAATCAACAAACTAAATAATAAAGTAGACTTACTTGTTAAACAAGCCAGGTGAAAGAATTCAATAACCTGGTATCGGTGATTAGAACTAAGAAAAGTCCTTACAATAGTTTTATAAAAAAATATACAATAGAGATTAATATCAAAGATTTCATTAAAATATTTAATAAGAAAAAAATTAACTAGACAAGATAACATAAAAAAGAATCCAGAATCTTTAGATTCAAAATGACAAAGTCATAGATTGACTAATCTTTTGTATTAGTTCAATCCAATCAATACTTTTGATATCTCTTTCAAGGTCAATAAAAACAAAATCTTCTTAATTAATCTAATTTATAATAAACTTTCAGTTCTACAGATACTTAAGAAAAGAAAATCAGATGTGTATATTATAAACACTTTTCCAGTATACTAACTTCAAAAAAAAATATTAGAATATCTCTTTGAATATCTAACTATTAGAGAAATCAAGAAAGATATATAGTAGAAAGCAAATAAAAAGATTGACAAATATTTTGGTAAAGAAGTAAAAAATAAGAAAGAAATCTAATCTATAACAAGTAATTGGACAAACAAATGGTTGAAAATGATTCAATAATTCAATAGGAATCTTTTCAATACTATATATAGATATATAAAAGAAAATAAGACTATCTTCTTAAAGAAATATTTTAAAGAGTAGTTCAATATTTCACTTGTAACTATTTAAAGTATAATTGGCAAGCTCTATTAAAAGATGTGAGTAAATTTCAAAAAAAAGATTTGGAATAATCATTGTGTCAAAGTTATAAAATGAAAAAAAAAATAGAATATTATAAAAAAAGATAAAAAAAATAAAAGACATAAGTACAGGTCCAATTCTAATATACAAATCAGACAAGATCAATAAGTATGGTTATTATCTCTAGAAGATCCAAATCTAGAAGGCATTAAAAAAAAATAAAAGAAGTATATAGTAATTATTAAGAATTGAATATATTATGGAATCAAATGGTTTTAGTTTTTAATTGTAGACAAAACTTAGAATAATTTATAATAATGACTTGTAAACAATAATTTTATTAATTAAAGGAGTTATAGTATTCAAATTACTAAAGAAACAAAATATTATTTCTTAGATTATGTTTAGTAAAATAGTTTTTTGATGATAAGTGAGTTAATATATGAAAGTCACAACAATTTGTAAATATCTAGAATATATATAATAAAAATACAGTATATTATACTTATCTAACTGCAGATTAAAAAAAAAAATAAAAAATAAAAATAAACTGATTAAATAAAAAATAAAATAATAAATTAAAAACTTTTTTTACTAATTTTCTGATTATATATAAAAAAGATATTTATAAAAAGTTTTTATATTTCTTTATTAATAAAGTTTAATATTTTTTCTAAAACAACTTGAAGTATAACTTTGAGAATCATTTTTATTCTTTTTTTTTTTTTTACAAATTTTCTTACTCAAAAACTTTATTTTTAATAGTTAAGAAAAATTAAGTAACACCTTTAATATCAATAATAAGAAAGTTTTTAAAGAAAGAAAATCTAATTATGAAATACTTGAAGACCTTTCTAATTTTTGAAAAAAGAAGTTTATAGAGATTTTCTATAATAAAAAGATTTATTTTCTTTTTTTTTATTGTTTTAATCCTTTTAAAAAGTTTTTATTTTAATAATTTTTTGAAAAATTTTACTTATCTTAATTTGATTCTAATTTTTTGATAATATAAATTCTTATAAAAAATGATTGATTAACATGAAACATATTAGTTTTTGAAATATAAACAAGTTTCTATTGGTTATATTCACATGTTCTGATGATATTATTGATAATGAAAAAAATTGTTTTAAAAACATTTGTCTCAAAAGCTCAAGTCTTTTAATAAAAATATTTATAATATCAAAAATTAAGTGATGAATAATATAAATTGCAGAGCCCATTTTTTATTTAAGTTTCTCAAGTAAAGATAAGATTTTAATTAAAAAAGTTGAGATCTAAATGTTTTCCTTGAAATATCCCAATCCAGTACTTGTTTAAATAAAAAATCAATTAAATTAACTTATTATATATTATAAGTGATAAAAAATTTTTTTTCTTCTAAGGTTCAAATAAAGCAAAAAACTATTTCAATTAGGCAAATTCCTTTTGAGAAGAGATTGTTTTTATTTTTGAACTTTTTTGATAAGTCTTAAATTATTTTCTTTTTCCAATCATTTTTCTTTTTTTTCTTTTTAACTTAACAATTCATTGATTTTTGGATTAATCAATAATATCAAATTGTTAACAATAATTTTGATAAATAGAAGTCATAAACAATCTATCAGGAAAGTATAATATTGTTCTCAAAATCCAACTTAGACTATTTATATATAAAAATGAGTTGGTTACTTTGTAAAAAGCCTATAACTTATTATAGATTTTACTTTAATTTATTAATAAAGATATATCATTATGATATAATTGTAACTTTTTTTATGTATATGATTAGAGAATCAATGAAAGGAGTTTTTTTTTAAAGACATGTCAAAATTATATAATTGTGAATTAAAAAAAATAAAATAAAATAAAATAATTTGATTTGCAAATAATAATCAAAACTTTATAATTTTATGAATTAGAAATTATTTTAAAAACCAAATCAAATTGTAACATATTATACTGTATCTACGTTTTCAAAAAATAGACTCATAATTCGGTGGATCATAATCTACAGTATATAATAAATTTAATATAGAACTCTCACTACTCCTAATTAAATTGACATTATTATATTAATTTATTAAGTGAAAATCAAATATATAGTATTTCGGAAACAATGTTAATAGAAACAATTTTGGTTTCATTCTGTCATTCCCTTACAATGGATATTTCCAATTATAGAAAGAATTTCTGAAACCACCTTCTGCCATTATTCACAGCCTTCTATTACTGGAAAAGTAATTGCACAAAACGCGTCAGCCAGAGCATGTAAATATACTTGAATAAGTACGGTTAAGAAAAAAAATTTTTAAATGCCCTATTTTCTTTTTTTTAAAAAGTAGATTTGAATGGCGTTGATTTATATTCACGTCAATTCTGGAATCTGATCAAGAACCGGTTAGCACCTTTACCGGTATGTGTTACCGTCCATCCGGCGCAAGATGTAAATCGCAACTCATAAACTCATTATTATGTCAAAGGCGTTGGTTTTAACAAGCAGAGTCTTCATGCTCTCGTAATTTTCTGAAAAAAACTCGATTTATAGAGCAGTTTAATAAAGGATTAGACATTTCGTCTAGAAACACTATAGCCGCGACACAAAATTACAGAAAATAGTAAAAAAAAAAAATGACGAAAAAATTTTCTTTAAATTTCATGTTAATAGTCTTCATGATTATAGTTTTGACATTATCTACGGCCGCGCATTGTTGTAAACACCACCATAAGCACAGAATAACCGTGACGACCACAATACACGTTTATCATAAGTGTTCTTTATCGAACACTTTTCCAGTCCCATCAGCTACATCTTCAGTAACTACCATGTGTCCAAAGAAAACAATTGTATCTTCGGTCTCATCGAATACTTCTCCAGTTCCACAAGGCACATCCTCAAATACATTAGTACCACCACATACGAATACTTATAATACTTATTCATCGACTCATTCCAAGATTATTTCATTGACCTCCCCTAAGAGTACTTCATCTATTTCTTCCGAGAGTACTTCATCGGCTAATTATCCGACGTCTCCTGAGGAAACTTCGTCCTCTAATTCTCCAACTTCCCCTGAGAAAAATTCATCTATTAATTCTCCGACTCCCCCCGAGAAAAATTCATCGACTAACTCTCCAACTTCTCCCGAGAAAACTTCATCGACTAACTCTCAAACTTCTCCCGAGAAAACTTCGTCGACCAATCCTTCAACTTCTTCAGAGAATACTTCACAGACGACTACTCCGACCTCTGAGAGTACATTGTCGATTACTTCATCGACCTCCCTTAAGAGTACTTCATTGACTACCTCGATTACTTCAACACCTACTAACACACCATCGACTTTTTTGGCGTATACACTTTTTTCAAGCTTTGAAGTCAATTACTCAGGTTTTGGTCAAAGCATATTAGGTTTAGTAACATTTTTTCAAAATCCCAATGGAAATACTGTCGTGTCGGGACAGATAAATCAACCTTTAAATCAATTTAATGGAACTTTTACTTTCGTAATTCTTGATAACAACCAAGTATTGTTCGATTTTACGAGTTCAATTATCCCAATTCAAATTGGAAACGCCTCTACATTCAGCACGTCTCAGAGCTCAGCATTGATAAGTGGTAGTGAAAGTATTATTGGGAAATATTTTGTAATAAGATTTCAGAGTACAACCATTGCAAAAGGCAAGATAAATGAAGTATTTGGCGTTTGAAAATAAATTATATTATGATATTCTTTATATTAGAATATTAAAAAAATTTTTTTTTCTTTGTTTAAAATGAAAATTATACTGTATAACTAACTATCTAGCACTTAAACAATAAAAGAAAATAGATTCGAGTTATTTAATATCAATCTATTTTATATATATATATAAAATAGCAAGTATAAAATAAAGGTTTTAATATTTAGATTATCAGAAAAAGTCAAAAAAGAAATAATAGCATATCTTTAGAATATGTTAGATTATCTTAGTAATTACAACCCTTCAAAAAATTTTTATCAAAGATAATATTTGAACAACTTCTTATTTTAATAAAGAGAAAATCATATTATTCTTTTAAAAAAAAATCAATAAAAAGAAAAAATAAACTTTATAAACATTAAACAAAAAAATCTTTTAATAAAAAAAATAACGAAAAAAACAAAGAGCTAGTAATTATTTCAATTTATATTTTAACAATAAATCGAAAAAAAAAATTTTATAAATATAAAATTTTCAATTTATTTTAAAAATCTTAAAATTAGATAAAAAAATAATTAATTAATAGTAAAAGATTTTTTTTATTAAAAAAAAAAAAACTTTAGCTACAATATATTAAAGTTAATAAGATTTTATAATTCAAAATTTAATTTAATTATTTTATTTTATTTTTATTTTTATTTTTTTTAACCTGCAGTCAGGTTAGCATGGCATGTCTTTATTGTATATATGCTAGATATTTATAAATTGTTGTAACTTTTACATACTAACTTACTCATCATCGAAAAACTATTTCTCTAAATGCAACCTAAGGAATAATATTTCTCACCTTTACTAATTTGGATAACTTCTCTAATTAATAAAATCATTGCTTACAGGTTATTACTGTAGATTATTCTAAGTTCTGTCTGCAGTTAAAAATCAAAACATTTGATTCTATGACAAACCCAATTCTTAATAATTGCTGTATACTTCTTTTCTTCTTTTTCTTTAGTGCCTTTCAGAAAATTTAATTTAATTAATAAATTTACAATTATATTATTAAAACATATTTTTATTGAAATATTAAATAAATATCTTTTTTTTTTCTCTGTTAGACTAGTTATATATACTTTATTAAACATTTTGTAAACTTTACATGTCAATATAACACTAAAGCTAAATCTCTAATTAACTTACTTGTCTTGACTATTGTCACTTTAAGTACAATTTTGAAAGTGATTTATTGTTCTACTAATAGTTTAGGTGAATATCCTTCCAATTAATAGTATTATTGCCTATAGATTATTACTACAGATTATTTTACAAAGCTTTAATAAAGATTAAAATCCTAATTATTTTATTTTATATTCAATTTCTTTCATTAAGATCTGCTTCAGATTCTTGTTATTTAATCTTTTTTCTTTAAAAATTAATAATTTTTTGACCTTGATCTTGTTTTTTAAAACTTTTAGATTTGAACTTCTTGCTTTATTCTTTTTATTAATTTCCTGTAACCATTTTCATTCAATCATTTTTTCATATTTTTTATTTTAAATCTTTTTTCAAATATGATTATAAATTTTCTTCTACATTTTTATAATCCACCTATGAGTTTTTTGTTTTATTATTTTATCATAATATTTGAGATCAACCATTGTAATAAGTCAGTTACTCCTTACAAGTCCTATATAAAAGCTTAGTATCCTATAACCACTTTTAAAGACTTTTTCTATAAATTTAAAAATTGACTTGTCTAGTTTTCTCATTTCTTCTTTATCTTTTATAATTAGCTATATAAAATTTTTTTTTATTTTCTTATTTTTTTTTTTGAAAAAGTTTTTAAATCTCTTTAGTATCTCTTTTAATCATTTTATCTATACTTCTTGTAATTGTTTTTTATATACTAAACATTTTAGTAAATAATCTATTATATCTATATCTTAACTGAACTTTATATATTTTACTTGTATATAAAAATCTAGTTTTTTTATTGCTAGTTTTGTCAATATTAGTAACTTATAATTTATCAATTTCAAAGAAAGCTTTTTTTGTAAGAGTCTTTAAAAGAAATATCTTATGTATACCTATGTTTTATTTTATTTCATATAAAATTTCATATATATTTATACTGATTTTGTATTTGTTAACTCTATTTTTCTTGGATTCTATTCTATTGTATTTATTAGTAGGCTATTGTTTTACTCTTTACTTTTTTAATAAATTGCCTTATTGAAATATTTGGTATTATACTTTACTATTTAATTTTTGTAATAATTTTGGATAATGTAAGATTTTTTCATTCTATTACAAGAAGTTGGAGGGTTCCTTTGATCATGATATTTACTTCTTTATTGTATCTATTATTGGAATAAGCTTTAATCTTGATCAGTTTTAGGTTTAAGTATTTTTTTCTACAAGATCTAACATTCTCATCCATAAAAACCAGTTTTTCTCTTTTAACCATCTTTTGTGTATCTTATTGAGGTCTTTTTTCTTTAGTTTCTTCTATTTAAAGACATAGGTTTAACTATTTATATATATTTTGACTTTACTTTCAATAGAAACAACTAGTAATATAATAATTATTGTTATCACTTTTGTTCTTATTAATAATATCCAGTTTTCTATTCCTGCCTAAAATTTGCTTTCTTTTTCTATTTCTCCTATTTGGATCCATGCTATTTATATTTTTATTTCTTTATTTTTATAGTTAATCAGTAATTTATTAAAATAAAAGGTTCTTACTTTATTTGATTTTTGATTTACTGAAAAACTAATATACATATTTTTTTATATTGTCTCTAATAATTTTTTTTCAATTTTTTATTTCCATATTTACCATTTTGTCGACTTGAATCTGTTGTTGATCCTCCTTTATCTCCTTAAATATTTCTTTTTTGAAAGTTGTCTTGCTCCTTGAAATTGTTAGTACCTAAGCTCTTCTAATAGATTTTTTGATATTGAGATATAGGACTATATGTACTCTGTCTCAGTTTTCTATTGTTATACAATAATTATTTTTTTTAATACCTTTTGAATATTCAAGGTATTTTATTAAACTTGTTATTAATTTATATTTTTCAGCTATTGAATAATTGAAATATTCTATTTCTATATTATCTATTGTACTTTCTCTCATTAACTTTTCTTAGATAACTTGATCCTCTTTGATTTTTATAACAATTCATAACTTTTGTTATTTGTCACAATTGTGTTTTACTATGGAATATTTTAATTTCCATTTTGTTCAATCCATCTTTCAAGATTTAATAAGTTGTTCTATTCTTTTTTTTTATATAATCTTGACTATTGATAGATTCTAAAATCAATCCCTTACCTATATTCTACATAAGTTATAATATTTTCTAGTTTTATGTTTGTTTAGTATCTATATTAATTAGTTGATCTATATATATTAAACTATTATTTTTTAGTAAAGTTATAGTATTATGTATTTGATTGATATATAAGATATTTACTGATTGAACTATTTTTATTATTCTATTTAAATATGGCGAGCTCTATAAAATTATATTCATAGTTCTAGCTAACTTTATTACTAGAAGCATGAAGTTGTCTCTATTTAACGGGTAATATAAAAAGTTATAAATAAGTATATTATCAAGCTCAATTTATACTAATTTGAGTCTAATAATTGTTGTAATTTCTATTGATCCTTAATTATTAAGTTTCTTGTTAACTGACATTCTCTTTATAGCATTTAAATACTTTTCAAGTTATGGATTTTTAGATAATATAGAACACTATTTGATATCAATCTACTAAGGACAGTTTTATTCTTGAAAAGCTTTCTATATATTATTGTTAAAGATATTATATATTTTATAAGACAATATATTGTATTACATTTTAAACTCAATTTTTGATATCAAGACTTTGTTCAATATATATAGTATTTGTTTGTCTTTTATCTTTTTATTTTTTAAAGCTTTGATAATTATATTAATTTCTCCCAATACTCTTTCTTTAAGTTCAACTGCAATCTTTTAATTGTTTATTTATATTCTCAAAAATCTTACTTGCTCAGTTCTATCTAGCTCTCTAACTATTTCTTTATTAATAACTGCTTGAACTTCTACTGGATATTAATTAAAATTATTAATAGTAACTAGTATTGATTTGTTACTATTAATTTAAAAATTATTTGTTTTATAGAAAATTCTTACTTCTTTCAAAATTTTTTACATATCTTTTTTAGATCTAGCAATTTAATTTCTTTATGTTATTTTCTATTGGATCCAGATTCCAGAAGATTATCATCTTGTATCTCCATTTTTCATTATTCTAAATCTTGTATAGAAGAAAATTGTATAATATTCTTTATATAAAAAAGAAGATGGTTTTTTCTTGATCAATTCTATCTACTGCTATTATTGGACTTATTAGGTTGTTTTTGTAAATGACTTTAAACATTCTATTTTAAAATAGGTTCATTACTATATTAATGAAACCAACTAAAATTTTTATTCTTTTCATCATCTTTTTTAACATATCTAGATTAGTAGTATTATATATCTTAGCTATATTTTGAAAGAATATCCAGACAACTCTTTCCGCTGATCCTCTGATCATACACAAAAAAGACATTCGCAAGAAGTTTTATACTTCTAGGCTAACAAAGTCTTACTACTTTCCTTAAACCAACTTGAGAACAAGGTTCCCAAGAGTCACCCTATCACCCCACTACCTCTTTTTATATCTTGCTACAAAAAACTTGTCTTTTAGTGACCAGAAAGAGAACTCTGCCTTTCTTATTAATGGCAAGAAAGTTCTGAAAGGAAGTAGACCTAACTTCTCTATATCCCTCTCACCTGCCTCAGAAACATTACAGAGCCTTTGATATGATGAGAGACTTTTTAGAAGACAACCCCACCACTCTCTTGTCAGATGAATACTTTAATAGTACTCTTTTACAGTTTTTCTAGGGGATTTTGCCTACCTTAGTTTGACCCTGAATTTTGAATAGCACAAAGTTTCTGGTATTGTGATTGGATAATGAAAACACATCAGTGATCCAAGATGTAAACAAGCCCCTATTGGCCACCTCACATGTCTGAATATATTTTTTCAGTTTCCATAAGAACCTGGGGTCTACTATAAGTTGTATGCTAGTTGCACAGGTGGATACAGGACACAGTACCCAACATATCTTAGGAAACAGGAAAGAGTCCATCCAACCATGGAAAAGGTTATAAGATATTTCAATCATTTTTGGAATTGAAGCCACCTACCCTTGGCAGCCAAGTAGGTTTCCTTCGCTCTCACAGATAGGTAAAGATCTATTCTTTTCTTATAAAAATAAACAACATGGACAAGAAGTTTTTTCCAACTGGTGGGTTTTTTACTCCTGATCCATGGTTTGCTGGAGGACCAAAAATCAAAGCTACACCAAGGCTCTCGACATAATCTCACTTTTAAGAAAGGCTTTAAAGCTGCCAGTGGTATCCACCATTCTTACTTGTAATAAAAGTACTAGTTGGAAACATTTGCCAGAATAGAAGAATTTCCTTTATATTGAATCTACCTTTGGAAGTTTTGTGTCTTCTTAAATAAGCAGCAGATGCTTGAAGATGATATTACCTATAGGACTAGATTCGTCAACTCTACCAAAGATTTTAAGGTATCTCTTTGGCCATAGGTCCCATCAGGTCTTTGGATGAGCAATCCTTTCCCCTTTTTTGTAACTCACTCCTTTCTAAAGATAAAGAAACATAATATTCCGGTGAATAATTCGCAAGGCATCGGATTGGTTAATGGTATTCTTTGGTAAATGGTCAATAGGTATAGAAAATTTAGGTCGATTATCTGGTGGTCCACATAGTTCAAAAATTTTTTTCAGCACTAGTTAAACCTTAGGCTAGTCCTCTTTTCCTTCTCAAGAGGTGGCCAGGTCACAAAGTGAAGTCTCCATAAAGGAGCTCTTCTATTGTAATACTTTATTTGTACAAATACTT
>CAJVPT010003731.1:0-14667 GCA_910592055.1 Acaulospora colombiana
ACTTTGAACGATGACGCAATCAAGTGATAATTACGCACTCAGGATTAAATCTTCAAAAAAAAAAAAACTTCTTTCGATGGATCCTGTTACCATACACGGTGATTCTTTTATTTCCACAACAATTGAACATCCTTTTTATCCATACGAGGATAATGGCGGGTATGAATAGTCTTGCTTATATGAGAGATCGCGTTTGTCAAACCACACCGAGGCACTAATAATATTTAGAAACTCTTTGCACACAGCTCTTCATTGGCAATAGCAGGTGAAGATTTCTGTGTCTTGGCTTCTGACACTCGTCAAAGTAGAGGATATAGCATAAATTCTCGATATGCCCCAAAGGCATTTAAACTGTAATTAAAAGTCTACTCACAGTGTTTTCGGTATCGTGATTGAGGTGTTGACACATAATCAATTATATCGACACAGATCTGATAGGGCAGTATTGGCGATGAATGGATATTCGGCCGACGGTATTTCATTAGTTAAAAGACTCGGACAAAGAATGGAGGTTCGTCATGTTATGTTCCGTTGTTATGTCATTTTCTTTATACGTTTTCTATTGTTTTAATTAATTGGGATCATCTTTCACACAGTGGTATAAACATGCCCACGACAAGGAAATGTCGACGCCAGCATTAGCTCAGATGCTTTCAAACACTCTCTACTATCGACGATTTTTCCCATATTATACATTCAGTTTGTTGGGAGGTCTTGACGAAAAGGGTAATTTAAACTCGGACAAATTCTTTTTATTATGTTTGGGGCATTTAAGTTAAAATGGCATTGCATATATAGGTCAAGGTGTGGTGTATAGTTTCGATCCGGTGGGTTCGTATAAAGCGGAATTGTATAAGTGTGGCGGATCCGCGTCTCGTCTGATTCAGCCATTCCTGGATAGTCAGGTATGTCACAAAGGAAATAATCCTTTTTCGCAGTTAGTCGAAATCGTTTTTCTTTTTTTTTTCTCATATCTGTTTAATATGATTTAAGGTTGGATTTAAAAATCAACAAAACGTGGAAAAACACTTCCTACCTTTGGAGCAAGTAATTCGCCTTGCACGGGATGCTTTTACATCGGCAACAGAAAGAGATATTTATACCGGAGATTTATTGGAGATTTTTATCATCAAACAGGATGGAATCACTGTAGATAGCTATCCATTGAAGAAAGATTGAAAGGATGAGCGAGGCACCCGAATGTTATTAAAAATTAGCCGAGATACATTTCTGATTGAGGAATGTTGGCGCTTGTCTTGTTTCTTATGCACTTTTTATTCTTGGCCGAAAAATATATCTTTATTATCTTTCTTGTAAAGTGAGTTCTTGATTATATTATAATTATTTTTATCAATACTGTGTATTATGTCAATATTTAATGTTCTCGTTTCTCCTTAACGAGAAAAAAAAAATTCACCAGGTTACTTGTGGTTTCGAGTAAAACACAACGATCGATATACATATGAGTTGAATTGCGTCATGTAATGTGTCTATGAGAAACAACTTCACCGACATATTATAAGAGACGTAACGCGTGAACGAAAGGGCGCTCGAAACTATTGTCGGAAAAATAATAATAAAAAAAAGAAAAATCATTATGTAAAGAGATCATCATTAGAAAAAAAAAAAGAAATGGCTGGATACGTGCCTAGCCATATGATCAAATTTATAATGATTGCTGTCGGAATATCTTGAAGTTGGTATTCGACGATAGCATTATTCAGTACGATGGTCAACACTAGTGACGTAGCTAGACTCGCCTTTTTATGTATAACGAATTATGCGTGTTTGGTAAAATGTGTAAAATGTGTTGTCGCACTTGACACGAACTGGAGACAAATTTACCAGAGCACCGGTCTGAGGTACGTCATAAGCAAGCGCTTCTCTCTCGGTTGGAGAAAAATTTTCTCCCTTGAGTAATGCCATTTGCATTTTCCCGAATACGGAGTACGCGTAATAAAATGTTGTGACAACTTTGGTAAAGAAATTGGATGAGTAGATGAAGATGATCGGCAACCGAAAATCACTCCTTTAAACAATGTTCTAATCTCGTGCAATTCTACCTTGAGAGACAATGATTGATATGGCGAGGGTCTTGAAATCTGGGAAATGACTAGTGAAGTTTACGATATTCATCTTAGAGAGATCCATGCGGAAAAAAAAAAAGAAAAAATTGTACTCTTGTAATCGAATCGATTTTCCATTCATTATATACAATAACTTAAAATAGTTGAATCAAAAGAATCGACAATATTTCACGCGGATTCACGGAATGTTGCAGATCGACGCCATATATTGCGACAAACATAAAAGATCGCACAAAAAAGTATTTGAATTAACATTTAAAATGAAGTATTAGTATTGATGCAATTATGGAAATCACTTGCGAATATGCAGTATATTAAGTATGAAATCAAATATACTGTACTAGATCGATTTTTCGAATGTGCAATTTGTTATTTATAAAATTTAAATTAACATGCGATATTTATTCAATCTTTAATTAACTCATATGGACTATTGATATATGATCAGTTATGTTAAATTATTAGGTTTTAAGTTAAAAACTCTTTAAATTTGATTTAAAAAAATAATATTCTTCTTTTATAAATTTAACTTTATTTTTAATCTACAGAATCAACACTAGTAAATTATCGAGGTAACAATTATTCTATCAATTATCGAATTATTAAAGTTAAATTATATAAAAGGTAAAAAATAAATTGGATTGAATCTCTTAAATTTGATGTAATTTTTTTCAAATAAAGTTGACGTTAATTAAAATAATTATCTATTTTTGAATCATTCAAAAAATTCAAAATCTTTTTTGTAAAATACCTAATTAATTTTCAAACAATTATTTTAATTTTTTTAAAGATTTTGATTAATTAAAAATAACATCATTAATTTTATTTAATTAAAATATTTTTTTTTTTTAAAAAAAAAAAAAGATTTTGATTTTATTTAATTTTGATATTTTAAATATGATATAAAAATGTTTTTGAAAATTAAACTAATATTTATTAAATATTGATATGAAAAATCAACATAAATTGTTAAACTAAATTATTTTGTTTTAATATTAATTTCGAAAAATTAAAGATATTAAATTAAAACCTATTATTAATATTTTTTTATGTTATAATTAATAATTTAAAATATTTACATAATATTAAAATTTTAATGATGTCGAAATTGCTGCGTACGGTGGCACGTAGGACAAACCGTGTGCGTCATACAAATATGATCATTAAAAATATCGCGAGTAATTGGAGCAGACACCATTGATTCTTTTTTTTGCATTGCACCGCCGGGCTTCTGTTTCTTCACCCTGAAGCTTTTGTATAAAGAGAAATGTCGACGAATAATCAACAATTCTGGCTCAAGGAGGCCATTGATCAAGGGAAAATCAAGTTTATCCAATTTGATACTTTTAGTAATATTCAAATTATTGCTTCCGGCGCCTTCGGGGAAGTCTCCCGTGCGTACTGGTCAATCGGCGAAAAGAACGTGTCATTGAAAAGTTTGGGCAATGAATATAGTAATTGCGACCAACGTTTCTACCAAGAATTTATCAAAGAGGTCGGTAGATAAATTGTCGCAATCATTCATTGCAGAAAATGAATAATCATTTTTATTCGACTAATAGCTCAGAATTGCTCGAGAAGTTGACTTTCATGATGCTATAAATCGATTTTTTGGTGTAAGTAGAGGAAAGTATTTTCAGATCCATTAATTTTATTATCATTATCGTCAACGTTACTTTGGGTTTGCAATACAAAGACTTTTCTTTTTTTTTTTTTGAAAAAGTGAAAAATAAATAGAATAAAAACAAACAAAAAAATAAAAATATTGTAATTACAGATTCCGCGAATCGGTATTATCTGGTTTTGGAATACGCTAACGGCGGAAACCTGAGAGATTTTTTACGAAACAACTTTGCTAGCCTCGACTGGACAAAAAAAATAGACATTTCTAAACAGATTGCTCGCGGTCTTCGCTGTTTGCATAGTCAAGATATAGTTCATCGAGATTTGGTGGTTATACATTTTGCCCAACTTTGATCAATTATTTTTATTCCTAGATTATTCATTCCTTTTTTCTTTTCCAAAATTCAGCATCCCAAAAATATATTGATTCACAATGGGAAAATGAAGATCACCGATTTTGGATTGTCGAAACCCTTGGATACAGTCTCTGCATCAACTCAAGAAGGAATGATAGCATATGTGGATCCACAATCTTTAAATAATTCATCGTACATAAGGTCAAAGTCTTCCGACATCTATAGCTATGGGGTAATGCTCTGGGAGATATCCAGTGGCCAAATTCCGTACAAAGATGTGGATTGTCTAGATATCATCGAGGGTTATCGAGAATCACCGGTGATAGGCACCCCAAATGCATTCGCGGAAATTTATTCAAAGGCTTGGTGCAGTTATGAGGAACAACGCCCGACGATTCAACAGGCATGCGATGCACTCGATGAAATAAATTTGTTACCAACCTTTGATTCTCACCCATCACCTTCATCACTATTTTCATACGAATCATCTACCAGCAACGTGGAAAACACCATGGCTCCGAGAATAATCCAGAATAAACGCACAACCATGATACCCGTCGAAGGAAATGTAGGTTCAACAACCACTAGTAAAAATGTGTGGCCCGCCACTGTTGATATCAGTTCAATAACTTCGATGGCTGCAGGTGCAGATAATAACTCAGTGCCTGCGACCAACACTGTTAGAAGGAGATCGGGTCCTGTAAATGACAACAAGAGTTCGAGGACGGCTAGTGTCGATAGGGGCACAAGAGCGACAAATGCCGAAAGAATTGCAGACAAAAGAACGGAGGATAGAAGGCTCCTCATGAGTAAGGCAACCTTGGTCATTTAGATATCGCATTTACAACGTCAATCTCAGAAAATCAATGAGTAGAAGCTCATGATTTGCATCCCTTTTTCTTTTTTAGGTCAGAAACTGCAGAAGCCAAAAACAAAGGACGCTCAACGTCAAAGGGCTGCCTATCCCATCTCAAAAAAGGAGGAGGTAGTGGAGTATGCGAAAAAGTACAGTCGAAATGCGGCAGCGAGGCATTATGGTCTTGATGCCCCGATGGTAGGTCGTTGGGTAAAAGCTAGTGAAAAATGGAATAAGGACACAAACAAAAATATTATGCGCCTTGGTTCGGGAAGAAGAGCATTCTTTCCGGAAGCAGAAGATAGGTTGCATCAGTGGATCCTCGAACAACGGAATGCCGGGACCTCCATGAGTTACGCCATAATAAGAAAACAAATGTTAGAGATTTTAAAGGAACCTGACATGGTCTCGTTGTATTCGAATGCTGGTCAATTTAAGGCCAGAAGTCGTTGGCTAACAGCATTCATGAAGCGCAAAAAAATTGCATTGAAAAGACGAAACAAACTCCCCCAGAAACTTTCGGAACAACTTAGAATATCATTGGACAAATTTCGCCACGACATTTTTCAATTGAGATGCGCCCTCCCCTTTGAAATGCATAACATATTAAACATGTGTGAAACTCCAGTGTGGTTTGATATGTCTGGGCACTTCGCTGTAAATCCCATTGGCGAGAAAAGTAATTATGGAAATCGCTCAAACAATGATAAAAGTCGGTTCACGGTTGTGCTCACTTGTGCTGCAGGTAAGGTGACGCGTGATTTCCTGATATCTATTTATTTGCTGTTCACCTACTTTATTTATAATCGTATGTAAAATTCAGATGGCTCCAAATACCCCCCTATATGCATTTTCAAAGGAAGACAATTGCGCGGTGAAGTCATCCCACATGGTGTCTTTGTATGGTTCCAGGAGGATGAATGGATGATGGGAGAGCTAATGAATTATTATGTTAATTATTTATGCCAGATCAGATCAATTCAAAACAAATCAAATATGTCTGCGTTAATGGTTTATGATCCATTCCGCGAGCATTTGGATGATTCTATCCAAAGAAAATTCTATGATAGCAACATTCGTTTGATGCCAATCCCCTCTGGGTTGAAATGTGTTTGTCAACCGTTGGATGTGGTACTTAACAAACCATTTATTGATAATTTAAGAAAAGAATGGTACCAATGGATGGTAGGCGGAGGTGCAGGGTACACTTCAGCTGGAAACCTCCGTCTTGCAAAGTTCAGTGATGTCTGCGTGTGGGTGAAACGATCGTGGGACGAAATTCCAACTGATTTTATTTTGCATTTGTTTAAAAAATGCGGAATTTCCAATGCATTGGATGGATCAGAGGATGACGTGGTTTATGACGATATAGAAGAAATCGCCAAAGAACTTCAAAAGGAGAAGGAGCTCGAAGATATAGTTAATGGTGAAGATGAATATGAAGTTGTTGATCTGAAAGATGGTGAAGAGAACAATGAAGAATTGATTCCGATAGACGACAATGAGGAGGAAAATGAAGAATTTGAAGAGGGACGAATTAGCGAGGAGCATTATTTTTGAATATGAAAAATTTATTTATTGCATCCTCTTAAAGAGATCTGCTTCATGTGGTCAATTTGTTTTAATGGGGGTGTTTATTTTCGGAACATTGAAACCAGAAGCCTATTTTTAAATTATGCATTAAGGAATAAGTACAATTGAATAACTGTTTGGTTTGATCTGGGTACCTTATCCAGAACCGAATTCAAAATAGCAATTCTGTTATTATTTAATGAAATTGTATATTTATATAAAATAAAATTGTCAAATCAATGTCTATGATTTTATTGCAATTTTAAATTTTAATTATTGACTGCAATTATTATTCTTTTTTATAAAGTAACGAATACGATTAATTGTTTATTTGCATCAATTGATCTTATTAATTTTTTAAGTATCAAACTTATAACAACTCTTTCTGCTTATCCTCTAACCACACATAAAAAAGATGGTTTCAAAAAGTTTTTATACTTCTTTGCTAATTAAGTCTTACCACTTTCTTTAAATCAACCTGAAAAGAACTTTAGAAGCCATCCAAACTCCTTTCCTTGTTTATATTCCTTCTTAAACAAAAACTTGGTTGCTAGACATCTAAAATTAAGCAATATTTTTCTATCAATAGCAAGAAAGTTCTGAAAGAAAAAATAATTAAAGTTCTGCTTGTCTACTCACTTGTTAAAGAAATATCACAGAGTTTAGCTTGGAATAAGAGATTAAGATTATTTTTATCATTCTTTTTGGGTTCCATTAGTGCTCTTTCTCAGTTTTTCTGAAGAATTTTGCTTATCTCAGCTTGGCACCAAATTTTAAGTAGTATGAAGTTTTTATGTAGTAATTAGACAATAGGGAACATATCTATAAAAGAATGTAAACAAGCTTCAATTAATTATTTTACATATCTAAATATATTTTTTTAGTTCTATAAAAACTTGGGATTCATTATAAGCTATTTGTATTGTTATATAGATAGATACAGAATATTATCTAACTATTCAGTATATTCAATCAGAAGAGTTTATTCAACTACAATAGAGTTTACAAGATACTATAACTATTTTTAGAATTATAGTTAACCATTTCTGGTTACCAAATAGTTTTTTTCTGCTTCCTAAATAGGTAATAATTCAAACATCAAATTTTTATAACAAAATAGATTTTCTTGATATGTATAGTTTGATGGAGTAAAAATTTTTTTTAAAATAATATAGATCTCTTAATATATTTATTAAAAAAACTTAGAAGTAAAGATGGGTCCCTAAAGGAGAAGGCAGGGACAAAAGTCAAATGTCTCTCACTAGGAAACATTAAAATTTTTAAATTAATATTATAATTATAAAAAAACTATCCACAATTGTTTTTCATTATTCAAATCGTTGATTTATAATATTTCTTGACTTTTGTTGCTATTAAAATAAAGAGCTATGAATTTTGTCTCTCAAAAAGGAACATAAATAATCTGCAAAATTTTATATACTAAATACTTTAGGAACTTATCACTACTTAGAAATATTGATAAATCTTTTTTTTAATATATAAATTAGATTTATTTGAGTAAGTTATTCTTTATAATAAGCTATTTAATTAATAGATAATTTAATTAAAATATTATAATATAGAGATATTGAAAGCAGCTAAAAGATAGACAATATATCTTCAACTAAAGAAGCCCTTAAAAAATAATCAGTCTATAGTATTAAAGTAATAATAATAGTATAAGATATTATTAACTTTATAAAATTCTAAAAATATTTTTATTGATTATTTCATTGATTGTATTTATATATTAACCATATCACTTTTATTTAAGTTTCTTAAGTAATGACAAAGCTTTATGAAAAAAGGTTAAGATTTTAATGCTTTATTTGAGATATTTCAATCTGATACTTATTTAAATAAAAAATTAGTTAGAATGACTTATTTAATGTTACAGATGGTAAAAGGAATATTTCTTTCAAAATTTAAATGAAACAAAAAGACTATTCCAATTAGTTAAATCCATTTTGAGAAGAGATTGTTTTTATTTTTGGATTTTTTAATAGATCTAAATTATTATTTTTTCTTTTTTCTTTTTTAACTCAACAATTTATTAGTTTTTGAGTTAATCAATAGTAACAAATTGTTAACAATAATCTTAATAGATAAAAAAGATCATAACCAATCTATCAAAAAAATATAATATTGTTCTCAAAATCTAACTTAGATACTTATACTATATATAAAAATAAGTTGGTTATATTGTAAAAGTCTATAAATTATTATAAATATTGGTTTAATTTTTTAAAAACACAAACCATTATAGCATAATTGTGAATTAAAAATTTATTATTAATTGAAAAGAATATTTTATAAATATTATATTCAAAAATTTAAGTTCTTCAATAAAGATAGTCATAATATTAAAAGATTAAAATAATATAATATAGAATATACAGCAAATCTCTCAAACCCTTAAAATTTTCCTTTTTAGGCAATTTAACTAAGGAAAGAGAAACATATATAATTCAAGACACATATTCTTGTAACACTAGTACATAACAGTCATTATAGCACAAAACAATATTTTGTGAATAACCCTAAAGCAGTAGATTATTGAAAAATATATATATGCAGTAACAACTTTGACTTTTCTCTATTTTTAAGAAGAAGAAAAGAAACTAATATAAATTGATTTACAGTCAAAAAAAGGGAGAAATATCAACTTCACAGTGCTTGCAATTAGGCCAGTATATGTTAACACCTTTCTTGACACTATAGGAATCTTAAAAAAAGTAGATTTTCTCAATAAATCAAATAAACCTCAAATCTCTTAAGACCCAAAAGAATATCAAAGCTGCTTAAGGTCTAAACAGCCTAATATGTATATTCTACCCTGCAAACACCAAAACATTTAGCCAGAGTAATGCAAATATATGCATGTGTATAGACTTGTTATTAAAACAAGTTTGACAAAAATCTATTACAACAGCACAATAAGAGCAAATAGATTTGGCAAGATTCTCAATCACAATATCATACAAGACATGATTGACATAAAAAAAAACAGCAGGAATCTATAATACAATATTACAAACTAGTTTAAACAAGTAAAAAACATTAGATAAAGAAGAAATAAACAATATGTGTTTGATTAAAACAAAATTAAGACCCAAATTAAAATAGGGAATTATTAAAACAAGAAGTAAAATATGTAAAAGATTTTTTAACTCCATATGACTTTAGCAATACTATGTGATTTATCTCCTATTAGCTACCCTTTATATGCACAATAAATAAGACAGAGAAGATTCTATAAATAATAAATAATAAAGAAAAGAATATTATTGATACTCTAATTCGACTTGTAAGAAAGTATGACAAATATAATGAATTATAAACTACACAATAAATAGTCAGATAGAGATAAACTATCATACAAGTGAAAAAAAAAGCACCAGTCTCAAAAACCTGTATAATACTGGATAGTATTATTACAAATATCTTAGGAATAGACAAGATGACATTTCATAAAGAACAAATTTTAATACAATATATAACCTACCTTTGACAGCTTGGGAAAGTAAAAGAAGAGAATTTGTTTCAGCTATATATCAATATAAACTTCTTGAAATAATAATAAAAAAAAAGAATAATCAAAAAATATAAAAGCCCTTCTCATGGAGATTATTACTCAGATAGAAAATGATTTAACAATAGATAATAAGATTATAATATCTAATATTAAAGAATAAGAAAAAATAGAAAAGGAAATAGAATTCAAAATACTGAGAGAAAAGATTAAAGAACAAAATATAAGTGAATGTAACTCATACAGTATAAGAAATAGAGCTGTAAATCCCATTACAAATCTATACTGTATAAGTAAAAAAGGAGCATATCAATTAGAAGCCATACAGTAAATATTCCAGGAAGCTTAAAAAAGGAATATAGAGCCTATTTGTACAATGCTTTAAAACTATCTCAAGATAAATAAAACCTTCTTCATAAAAGTTTTATTAATGACAATTAATGGCTAATTCTTCATTCTAAAGAAGAAGAAGATCTTCTTAAATGTTTAGAAGAGTTAAACAGAAAGGAAAAAGCCTTCAGTCTTCAATGACTAAAACCAGTAAAAGAAGAATATATAGATCAATAAGCAATAAACAAGATGGAGAAAAATATATTTTGAACCTACAATTCAGAATAAAGTAAAGACATATAGTGTATAAATCTAATAGATGTAGATCATAAACACTCCAGAAGCTATATAAAAGAATATCTAAAAAGATATAGGAATATTAAAAACATTGATATCTATAAGGTAAAAATAAAGACCAAAGTAAAGGCCTACCTCAAGTAATATAAATATTTTAAAACCAATTCTGAAGAAATATGGATAGCACTACTTGAATAGAAATGACAAGAATAATCTTCATTAAAGAAGAACTGATTAATAAAAAAATAAATGAAGTTTTGATTAAATAAAACAAATACCTAGCCAGGCTCTTAGGCATAAATAAAATACTCTCAAGTTTGATAGCTAGGACACTTAATGGTACAGAAGCTAAGGTCTATTATATACTAAAAAACCCTTATATGTTGAAAAACCAAAACTTTACAGTAGTATATTTTGCAATAAAAGAAGCATTAACAAGAGCTTACAAACAGTATATTTTCTTGCAGGAATTAAGACTATTCTAGAGTATAAAAACTACAGAAGAAATTATAAGGGGTTCTAAACTTAGAACTGAAAGATTAAGAGAAAGACTAGAATATATAACAGTAAAAATAGATACTGAATACATATAAGATTTACTATCAGACAGTAAATCAATAAGCTCTAATACAACTATTGAATATATGTGGTCAACTAATAAAAAGAAAAGATATCAAGGACCAAATAGTAATACTCTACAAAAACATCATAGAACTCTAGGCCACCCAGTAATAGAAAGTAATAGAATACTATTGAGAAACCCTAGAAGTCTACTAGAAAACTAAAATAGAAGACAATATAAGGAACTAGTGTTTAAAGATTAGCAAGATACACTAAAGTTTATATTAACAAATCTGGAAAAACTAAATAGAAAATTGTCAAGCTTAAAGGCAAATCAAGATTCAATCAATAAAGAAGAGAAGAGTTGGAATAGGCTGATTACTTTTAAAATATTATATCAGTTGATTAAGATAGATACGGGAAAAAAAAGCCTAGTTTTTTCTCAAATAGTATTTATAACAAGGGCAAAGTATAAACTATAGATTCAGATAAAGGTATAGGACAATATGATGACCTAAACATAGATAAATTTCTATAGAATGAGTATATTACCTTTTTGAGAAGCCAAAACATAGAAGAGCAAATAAAGAATACAAAAGGAATAGAAGATGATATCTAGAAAAGAGTGGTAAGAATAGGTATACACAATATCAGAAAGAATAGGTACATACAATATCAGAGATGCAATAGACAAGACAAATCAACAAAGTCTTATTGAAGAAATATAAGAACATGGAATAGATATAATGGGAATATGTGAAACTAAGTTGATTCAAACCAATGTAAAATGGGTTTTTGGAAATCAAAAAACCTATAAGCATTTCTATAGTACTGTAGCAGGCTGATTGGTAAATCTATCGCTAATAATCAAAGGCTTATATAACCTGTAGATAGAAAAGTCTGTCCTTCTATTACATATACAAAATACCAAAATTAAGATAGAGACATAAAAAAGATTTGAGTAAGTTTTAAGGTAGTTTTTCTAAATTACTTATAACTTCACTGTTATAACAATCTATCTAAAAGATTCATCTTATAATTCATCATTTTATTAAGTAATTAGAAGAAGTTATTTATACATTTTTATACATAAAACTATTATGTAATTACTATGGCTATTCTAGTATTATATTATGCATAAATTGCTTCATGGTCAGCTAACTTTCTATTATCTCAGCTCATAACTTTTTACCTTTTTGACATAAATGGATTGTTCATGTATTCTTCTATCTTGCAAGGGAATTTTCAGAAAGTAGTAGTAATTTTTTTATTTGCTTATTCTTAAACTTATTGAGTTGAGATAGAAGATATATATCTAAAGGTGAGACTATTATCATTTGCTTAAATATATTTGTATAACATAGAGCTAAATTATCAATATAATTATAATTGAGCTTATATGAGGTAAAAATCATATTTTTTGAACTCTCTCAATTTTTTCTATCATATTTCTTGAAAGATTAATAGTAATTTCCTAGTATATCTTTTTTTTTGTCTAGTGTATTTGATAGTTGTTTTGTTTAAATTTTATAATTGTATCATTTTAAATTTTTGAGTGAGCTTCTAAGCAAGTCCTGTTTTTCTATAACCTGAGGAACAACTTGCTTATATCATCTAAAAATACAACTTATTCTATTTTCAAAAAATATTTGAACTGTTTCTTATTCTTTAATTGCTTCTATAGTTGGATTAATTAATTGATTCAAGAACATTATATTGTATTTCTTAATGAATGCTATAAACTTTTTATATATTCTTCGAAAATTGACTTAATAGAAAGTAAACTACACTTGATTTGAAAAAGATCTTTTTATTTTCAACTTTGATATATAATTTTAAGATTGTTGGCCAGGGCCAAAGTGATAGTAATAAAGTTATCTTTCTTAGATAAAGTAGCTTTTATTGAATGTTTCAAGATTTTTTTAGATTCCCAGTATTTTAGTTGATTTTGTTTGAGATAAATAAGTATTGCTATTCCTAGATTTTTTAAATAGTTCAGTTGACAAAAGGGATAGGTTATATAACTTTTAAGTTAAATTTTTCATACACTTTTGAGGTCTAATATTTTTTTATTATAAATACAACTATTTGATATTATACTATAAATAAGGGCTTTGTTCTTGAAAGTTTTCTTATACATTACTATAAGCTTATTGCATATCTTTTCTCTAATATATCTGTATTATATATAGTATTCTATCTGAGAAATTAAAACTCTGTTAATAATATATTTGGCATATTTCTTAGTATAGTTTTTTACTAATCATTAGATTTATAGATTTAATCTCAGCTTTCAGCAAGTTAATTTTATTTTTGTATTATGTCTTTTTTCAAACCAAACTTTAAGAAATTATGACTAACCTTCTTTGCTTATTTCTTTAACTTCTATTTTATTAGTATCAGCATGAACTATTCTAGGTTCTAGTTTATTCTGATTTATTTTAAGTAAAACCAACTTTTTACTGTTGATTTGTGAATTATTTGCCATGTAAAATTTTCTGGCCTCTTTCAAAATGTTCTTTATGTCCAACTTAAATCTATCTATTCAGGTTGTGTCATTTATATATACAATAATTGCTTGTCTAATAAATAATTTCTTCTTTATTTCTAATATTTGAAAGTCATGTATTCACTCATATTTTATAATATATAAATAATTTTGATAACTTTAAATTTGGCAGAGTAATGGATTATAGAAAATTTTTCAAAGTAGAAAAAATATTGTTTTCTTTTTATTAATACTATTCTTTATTATAAATAGATCAAAAAGTTCAATAGAAAAAATAGTATAACATTCTCTATTCTTAAAAAAATTGATGGGTAGTTATTTTGTTACTAGTAGAAGCTAAATTTTTGATATTGAATTTTCAATATTTCAAGTCTAATTATATTATAGACTTTGACTATATCTTTGAAGAGAACCTATAATTCTTTTTTTTTCTCTAATCTCTTTATATATACTGTTTAAAAATTGAATAGGTTTAGTAGAGCTCTCTTTCTATAGATAAAGATGGGTCCCTAAAGGAGAAGGCAAAGATAAATGTCAAATGTTTCTTACTAGAAAACATTAAAATTTTTAAATTAATAATTATAAAAAAACTATTTAAAATTGTTCTTCATTATTCAAATTATTGATTTATAGTATTTTTTGACCTTTGTTCCTATTAAAGTGAAGGCTATGAATTTTGTTCCTTAAAAAGAGACACAAGTAGAAATGGGTAATATATATATTGTGTTATTATACTATGCTATATAATAGTATAGTACTATACTGTACAGTAGTATAGTGCTATATATTGTTTATAGATGACTTAAACATTATCATAATATCCATCACATATTAATTTAACTATTTTCATTTTTTATGTTTTTGATTACTGTATACTTTTGTTAAAATTATTAAACATATTTATAATTTATTAGTATAAATTTTAATTGTAGCAACTTAATTAA
>CAJVPT010003732.1:0-14665 GCA_910592055.1 Acaulospora colombiana
CAAACCTGATCAGAAGAATAATTTTTGATTTTGGTCCTTAAGTGGTATTGAACTACAGACCTTGTGATTGCGACCTGAGAGCACTACCACAGTACTATTGATCCATAGGTTGCTTTATTTTTTTCTTTTCTTACTATTATGATAAAAATAGTCTCTAATATTATTGGATAGTTATTTTTAGTCATTATATTCATTCTATTTCTATATTTATCTATTTATTTATAATTATTTCTATGATATTCTTTGATATCCTTATTGATACTTAATTAGTATAAATTATTTTATCAAATGTAGTACATTATATAATTTATTATAGATCAGGCAACTTAGAAGGCCCAAGTGATTCAAGTAATCCATTTTTATACATATATAAACTATCATAATTCATTCAAAAGTAAGATAAGTTTGAATATAACTTCACTTGACTTTGAAAGATTGTTGTTAACTTCTTTTTGATTTCTTGAAAATTGTATATCTTCTTTTGATTTTAGGACTAAAGAAATTGTTCTAGTTTTCTTGATTTATTAATAAATTTGGATTCTGAAAAAACTATATTTTTTTTGTAAAACATTGTGTGATACTGTTTGAAGAATTCTTGGTAAATCTATTCTTGAATATTTCTTTAATTATTATAAACTGCTTCTTTAATTCTTTCTTCGGAAATTGTTCTTTTAAAAACAATTCCACTTGAACATACTAGTCAAATATAAATTTGATCACATTTTAATAATGATGAAAGAATCCTGCTCTCCAAAAAAAACATCCAACAGAACCCTTCTCTCCAAAAAGGATATTTGATAGAACTTTTTCTCTAAAAAGGATATTTGAAACAGGATTAATTTTTCTTGAAAGGACATTTGAATAAATAATAACTTTAATAACTGAATTCTAAAATTACCACTAGATTTTGCAACTACTTATCCTGAATACTCTCTTGAAACTTTATCCTCTTCTTCTTTAATCTACTCTTTGGATACTTCTAATCATAACCAATACAATACAATCCATTCTTCTTCACTATCTTATAATTTAGCAATGGATAAAGATGGGTTTTTAAAGGAGGATACAGGAACAAAAATCAAATGTCCCTCACTATAAAATATTAAAAATTTTAAATTAATAACTATAAAAAAACTATTCACAATTGTTATTTATTATTCAAATAATTGATTTATAGCATTTCTTGACTTTTGTCCCTATTAAAGTGAAGAGTTATGAATTTTGTTTCTCATAAGTGATCCATAAAATTTTATATGTTAAATACTTTAGGGACCCATTATTAGCAATGGATAATATTTTTCAGGACCTTGGAATCAAACAAGCCATCCTTACAACTTGAAATAAGTATTTCTCATAAGGTCAAAATAATAATGAGGGAAGTAATAGATAGCAACCACTATCATGCAAAAATAGGCCAGGTCAAAAGCAAAGGAATGAGTAAAAAGAGGAGTGACAAAACCAATCTATCTATGATTATAGATAAAATAATGATTAAAATTTCATCAATGTATTGTGACAACTCTTTAAATCAATTGATGGGATGAATATATCAAGGAACAACAACCAAAAGAAAACAAAACTGGTGGATATACCAATCTTTAAAAGAGGAGAACAAGATCTTCTTACTTGACTCAATGAATTTAATGAAGAATACAAGGCAAATTGTATTAGTGAATAGCACAAATTTTAAATACTTCTCTCTTATCTCAAAGGAATTGTATATACTTGATGGTCTTCTATAAATGACCAAATTAATTATTGAAACAATATAGCATATTCAGTTGAATCTTTTGTGCATTAATTCTATACAACTTGGTATACTACTTATCACAAATCAAGGTGAATGAATCAATTAAGATAGTAAATACAAAACCAGGAGAAACTATGGATAAATACCTGAATACAATAACTCTTCTTTACAAGTGTATTGATCCTGACAACAACTATCCTCTTGAAAATAAAACTAGGCAATTCATCAATAGATTAAGGAATAAATTAAGGGAATCAATTGAAATTTCTTGCTCTCTCAATATGGCTGAAGCTATCAATCATGCTTATACTGCTGAATCAATTTACTCTAGGAATTCTACTTTAAGTATCTATTTTTTGAGACACAATTACTTGAACCAGGATACTTATGAGCTCAAAGATATTAAAACAGTAATTATCCAACTTTCTCAAGAATTTCAATAATTGGTCACTTCAACTAATAGGAGATATAATAGTAACAGTAATATCAATAGCAATAATAGAAGAGGAAATCAAAGGAAAACATGTATCTGCAACAATTATAGAAAAGTTTAACACTTGCAATATGACTGTAGGACATGCCACAATAACAAAAATAGCAATAATGAGAACAATGGCAATAATTTTAGAAGGTTCTATAATAACAATAATAATAACAATAGGAATCAGTTCAACAATAATAACAATGAAAGAAGATATTTTATTTGCAACCAACCTGAACACTTAGCCAGCCAGTATTCTTAAAGAAATATTAACAATTTAATGAATAGAAATAGATCTAATAGCAATCAAACATCTTTCAATAACCAATAACAACTGCAAACAATGACTTAATCTCTCTATATAGGATTTTACTGAAGCTATAGATCTTATAGACTGGTATTTAAAAGGTTAAAGGGACCTAAAGAGAATTAGAAATCTCTTATACTTTTAAATTCCTCTATATTAACATCTCACTTATCTGAACAAACTAAATCAACTAACTCAAAAGCTGTGAAAACATTGTATTGTGATACAAAAATTGATAACTATTCTATTTATTTGATTATTGATACTAGGTCAACAAGCAGTATTATTTTTATGCCATTTTTGAACTCTTTAGGATGCACTATCCATAAACTATCTTCTATTAATCTTGTAAATATAAATTAATAAAAAAAAAAGATTATTGGGCAAGGTAAAGGATTTACTAATCCCTATCAAAAAAATTACCATATTTGTCATTGTGGATGTATCTAAATCAATTAAATATACTGTTATTATAAGAAATGACTAGATCATAAAAACTAAGGTTATTATAAACTATGACTATTAAACTATGGATTTGAATTATTTGAGATACAAGGTCACATGTTGAGAAAAACTAAAATTTAATGAAGATAGAAAGCCTATAGAAATTGAACCTTTGGATAAGGAAAAAGGAAAGAAAATCTATGATTCAACTGATAAATTGAAATATGAGAAAACTTTGAATAAGGATCAAACTTATTGTGAACAACCACTGATGGAAATTGATAAGTCAATAGTCACTATTGAACAATATAAGGAACCAATAACTTATATTCAGGAACTTAAAGCTATGTAACAGTTACTTTTGACTTATAAACCTCTGTAAAAGGAATAAAAAGGATCAAAAACAATTTGTTTATATGATTATTACTTGAAGCAGGAATCTTACATTTGTATTACTTGTCAACTTAAAGTCAAAAATTGAGAACCTATTCAATACTTGAATGTGAATCATAAAAAGGAGTCAGACAAATCACCTGATTTAACTCAAGAACAATAAAATCAATTCAACTATTTAATATAACAATATCAGAATATAATTGCAACTAATAACTCATCTGCTGAATGTGCTGACTTGGTCACCTATTACATTATTACTGAAAATACTCTGCCAATAAAACACAATCTTATAGAATATCTCATGTTGAATATAAATTTGTGAAAAAGAAAATTGAATGCATATTGGCTCAAAGGATTATTCAATCATCTTATAGCCCTTGGACTTCTTCAATTGTATTGATCAAAAAGAAAAATGGTCAAACAAGGTTTTATGTTAACTATCAGAAGCTCAATAAAGTCGTCAAAAAGGATGCTTACCTACTACCTAGATTAATGAAATTCTTGATTCACTAGGAAAGGTCAAATGGTTTACTTCTTTGGATATGGCTAGTATATATTAACAAATTGAAATAAATATAGTAGATAAGAAAAAAACTGCTTTTGTTACCAAATAAGGGACTTTTGAATTCAATGTCATGCCTTTTGGATTAATCAATGCATCAGCTACTTTTCAACAACTCATGGATCACATTTTCAATGATATGAAGAAAAAATATATATTAATATACTTGAATGATATCAACATATACTCTGTAATAATTGAGAAACACTTACAATATATAAAGAAAGTTTTTAAAAAGTTTAGGCAAGCCAATCTCAAACTCAACTTAGAAAAATATCACTTTTGCAAAAAAGAACTCGCATTTTTGAGACATACTATCAATTAATATAGAATTCAATCAGATCCAACCAATCAATACTACTGAAAGTTTTTGTCTTTGTTTTTTCTTTCTAAAAATAAAAATTTTATATATAAAATTTGGAAGTTTTTAAGTACTTACTTATTCCTTGAGAGAATTTATTAGACTAGCATCTTATTACTATTGCTTCATACCAAGTTTTGCTACTATAGTCAAACCAATAAACAAGCTTTTGAGAAAAAATATTCTATATCTTTGAAATAAAAAATATCCGAGGAACTCAAGAAAAAATTAACCACTGCACCAATCTTAACTTACCCAAATTTCTCTAAGTCTTTTCTTCTATATATTAATATTTCTTACAAAGAACTGGAAGCTATTCTAGCTTAATTGGATAAACAAAGAAATAAACATATGATAATCTATGTGAGCAGAGGTCTTGATAGACCTAAACTTAATTATTTCACCATTGAAATAGAATTCACTCTTATTACTGATCACTCAGCTTTTCAATGAATAATTAATAATACTACTTCAAACAAAAGAACAAAATAATGAATACTTACTATTATGAATTACCCCTTCAAAATTCAATACTAAAAAAACAAAAAGCATCAAAATGCTGATGCATTATCAAGACTCTCTTCAACTTTAACACCTTAACCATGGATTTGAAAACCTATTAGCAACTATATACTTATCTCTCTATTGAAAAACAATCTCTGGACTTAATAGCAAAGGAAATAATCTTTTTCAAAAAATAGTTACATATTATTTTATATAACACTATACACTATTCTAACACAATATTAAAAATTCAATGAAATCACTCAAAGTTATTAAAGTAACTGAATTGAAATCAATTTTAAACAACCTTCATAGAAACATTTTTACTGAACATTTTAAAATTGAAGCAATCTATAATCAAGCAAGGAGTCGATATTATTGGCCTGATCAATACAAATATATTACTGAATATATCAAAAGTTGTAATACTTGTTAGCAATAAGGAGCACCTATATTATATGAGGAACTTACCCTATACCTATTTATCAATCTTTTGACCATATAGGAATTGATATCATTAAACCTTTGTCAATAACTTTTCAAGGCAACTGATATATTGTTGTAGTTAATAATAAGTCCTTAAAATATTTAGAATATAAAATTTTGTAGATCACTTATGTCCCTTTTTGAAGAACAAAATTCATAACTCTTCACTTTAATAGGGACAAAAGTCGAGAAATACAATAAATCAATGATTTGGATAATAAAAAACAATTGTGAATAGTTTTCTTTATAGTTATTAATTCAAAAATTTTAATGTTTCCTAGTAAGGAACATTTGACTTTGTCCTTGCCTCTCCCTTTAGGGATCCATCTTTAGTTGTAGTCACTGAATATCTTATCAAGTGACCTGAAACAAAAGCTCTCAAGAATACTAAAGCTATCATTATTGCAAAATTCATATTCTATATAGAGATATTATATGTCAATATGGATTTCCTAAAGTTCTCTTATTTGATTAAGAAATACCATTTGTTAATGAGTTAGTATATTCTTTATACAAATTAATGACTATTTACCACTGATTCTCAGCTGCTTACCATTCATAAACCAATGAATTAAGCAAATGTTTCAACAAAACTCTCTGCAATACTCTGGTTAAATATATAAGTGATTATAGTAATATATGGAATACTTTTCTGAACTCAGTACTATTTGTCTGCTACTCTATTCAAAATCATACTACTTAGTATTCACCATTTAAGCTACTTTATAGCTGTAAAGCAAGAAACCTATTGATTTTTAGAATAGCAAACAGGAATCTAGTGATATGTTGGATCAACAACTATAGTGACATATTGAATTTATTACTAGTGATCTTAGTAATTTAAGGCTTAGTGCACAACAAAATATTGAAAAATCATAGAATAAACAAAAGCAATATCATAATCAGAAAATCAAAGTTTAAAAATTCAATATAGGAGACAAAATTTTATTATATAAATCAGCAAAAGTAAAGGTATATAGTAATAAATTTAGGATAAAATGGATAGGACTATATTATATTCATAACATCATAGCATCAGAAACATATAAATTAAGGAGTATTGAGAATAAAGTACTCAAAAGGGTAGTAAACACTGATCAATTAAAAAAATATTATGAATAACCAATTTGAAAGCCAAGCATCATTATATAATTATAGGATATTATATATTATAAAAAAAACAAAAATATTATTAATATTAGTTATTATATATTTATATTTGTACTAAGTGACTTATTGAATCTATATATATAGCTATAGACAACCTTGGTTTCCTATAAATGTGGAAAACCTATAACTAATGATGGGTCCCTAAAGTATTTAGCATATAAAATTTTACAGATCACTTATGTCTTTTTTTGAGAAACAAAATTCATAACTCTTCACTTTAATAGGGACAAAAGTCTGAAAATACTATAAATCAATAATTTGAATAATGGAGAACAAATATGAGTAGTTTTTTCATAGTTATTAATTTAAAAATTTTAATGTTTCCTAGTGAGAAACATTTGACTTATGTCTCTGTCCCCCCCTTTAGGGACCCATCTTTACCTATAATATATGCCTTTGAGCTAATCAGCTATGTAGTATCAAGCACAAGGTAGTGTTTAAGGCTATAGCATTCAAAAAGTCACTTATGTTGGTTATTTTTTTTTTATTATATCATATTTTATTTATTTACTATAGTTTCTCTTATCATAGTTTATTAATTTATCTACTTTGAACATAACAATATAGTTGGATGGTTATGACAATTATGTGCAAGTATTGAGGCATATAATACTTATTAGAAGTGAAAAATGCAAATATGAAATAAGGGCCCTCAGAGCATTACTTCATATCACAAGTTACTAGTTCACAAAGCATCATGGTAATAACAAAATATTTCAGTATCAAGTAACAAAAGAAATTTTTATTGAAAAACAAATAACAAAATTAATTATTTGATTCCTTTTTCTAGAAAGGCACATCATTTGAAACTTGAGAAGGATTAGAATCATAAGTTGATTTTTAACTCAGATATAAGGATTGCTAAGCTAAGGAAATACTTCAAAAAAAAGAACTGATTAAACTCATCTGCCATTTACTAATGGCTCTGGAAAAAGGTGAATTTGAAAGGATATTTGCTTGAACTAGTTGAACCCATAGTTCTTTTATATAGAAACAAAGTGCTTGAATTTCTGAGCATACTACCAATTATTAAGAAAGCTTCAAAGCTAACTATCTTAAGTTTATTTGGAGGAGCAAAGTTATTCATTACCTATATTAAACCATAGCTTCTTGACCATAAAAATGAAGCTATCACAAAATATCTCTTTGAGCTCTAAATTGTTCATGAAGTATGGAAAGTTTAGTTCAAAGTAAGGTCAATTTTTCTTTATATTTTGAACAATAACAATAAAGTAAAGTTTGACCAAGGAATTTTATTTTTTTTTGCACCAATATAATGCAATTGACCACTGGATTAGAATATTTAATAGCATGCTCAAGTCTATTAATACAAGACATTTTCAAGAAAATTGAAATATAGAATATAGGAATTAATGATGAACTGTTTATTAAGTCTATTTATTTAATATTGAATAGGAACAAATGATCAGTTGAACAAGCTATCATATAAAACTAAATTTGAATAGATTAATTATCAATAGTACAACCTTAAAATATATTTAAGGAATATCTATATAGAAAAATTTCATAAAAAATGTTTAAACTCAACAGGCAACAATCAGCTGTAAGGAAATCGAACTTATTCAAAATGGATATATTATCCAATTTGGATGAAATTCCAAACCAGTATAAATCTTCATACAATTCTATCACCTCAATAAAGAATAGTATTAAAAATACTCTCTTAGAAATCAAGCAACACATGCAACAATTTGATTACATAGTTACTTTGATTAATTTATACTATTTGAGATAACTATTGAATATTGTTCAGGATTTCAAACAATTGTGGCCACAGTACTTTTAGGAAAATTCACTTCAAAATTCTTATCACTATTATCACACAGCTAGGTGCACCTATAAAATTTTTCAAGACAATTCAAATCAAATTTATTGAACAAAGTTCTTGTTCA
The DNA here is from genome assembly GCA_910592055.1 of Acaulospora colombiana. Classification (NCBI taxonomy): domain Eukaryota; kingdom Fungi; phylum Glomeromycota; class Glomeromycetes; order Diversisporales; family Acaulosporaceae; genus Acaulospora; species Acaulospora colombiana. The sequence goes on from CAJVPT010003732.1 coordinate 8,375, forward strand.
TGAATTATTTATTTGGGATAACTAATAAAATTTATTAAAATGGGTTTATTCCATATGTGAGAAAACTTGACTTAGAGGACTTTACCTTTTAAGGAGGGAAAAATGTGATAAAAATAGTTTCTAATATCATTGGATAGTTATTTTTAGTCATGATCTTTATTTATTCTATTTTTATCTATTTATTTAAAATTATTTCTTTGATATTCTTTGATATTATTTAGCATAGATCACTTTATCAAATATAGCATATGACATAATTTACTATAGATTAGATAGTTAAAGTAATCAAAGTAATCCATTTTTACAAGTATATAAGCAATCATAATTCACTCAAAGATAAAATAAGTTTGAATATAACTTTACTTGACTTTGAAAGTTTGATGATAACTTTATTTTGATTTCTTGAAAATTAGATATCTTTTTTTGATTTTAAGATTAAAGGAATTGTTTTAGTTTTCTTGATTTATTAATAAATTTGGCTTTTGAGTAAACCATATTTTTTGTGAAACACTTTATGACACTATTTGAAGGATTCTTGATAAATCTATTCTTGAATATTTTTTTAATTATTATAAACTGCTTCTTTAATTCTTTCTTTGGGAATTATTCTTTTAAAAGCACTTGAGTATACTGGTCAAATATAAATTTGATTATACTATAAACCATATTGTTTCTGAGTCTTTCTAATCTTTTATACCTATTTTATTATCTGTATCATCTATTTTTGTTATTTTGTTTTTAGTATTATTTGATCCTTCAGTTTGAGTTGATTGGTTATAAGTTTCTTGTTTGTACTTTTACTATATCAGATTATAATTATTTGACTATTTAATTCAAAAGATTTTACAATTGGATTTAAATTTTCATAATGTATTATAAGTTGAAGTAATTTAATTTATTAATTACTGAGACTTAGTTTATAGATTGGATTTCCTTATATAAAGTTAAGTTCTCAATAGAATATTTTTTTTGCTTGTTCTTTTTTTTATATATATATATATATATTTTTTTTTTATGCTAACTCATTCTTGTATCAGCATCAGGATCTTTATTAATTATTAAGATAGATTCTAGGAATAACTGGAATAAGTAATTACCTACACTGTCTAAGAATTTACAAATCCACAAATAATACAAGGGGTATTTATTTATGTCTTGTTTAACTGGAATAGGGAACTATGTGGCTGTCTAGTGTAGGATTTCTCTTAATTCTTAATTAAGTCAGAGGATCTGGTGATGTTTTAACTTACCAATTTAATGGGATATCATTCATATTTTAAATCTCCTGTTATCAAAGTAATGTTTTCTAGTACTGTGATCTACCAGATAACTTATTGCTATTCCTGTATAGGGAGGCTAATATATCAAGAACTTGCCTAAGATACCCAGCACTACTGGTACCAGGGGTCTCTTATATAGGATTTTTATGACTCTTGTTAATACATATATTTTATAGAGAACCTGTCTTATTTTTTCTTTGTGATTGCCTATCCCTTTAGCAAGCTATTTTTGTCTTTTTAGAGAACCTATCTTGTATTTCTTTTTAAATACTAGAACATCTTACTGCCCAACTTTGCTACTCTGATAAGGAATTAGTCTTGATTAAAGATGTTGTATTACTTAGTCTTGCCATATTTGAAACCTGTTTTGATCTTCAACTTGTACATCAGGTTGATTTTTTGTCTTGTTATGGATATAATAAGTAATCAATTCCTTGTTATGGCCATGCTGAGATATTAGATTATCACCATAGGATAGATGTGATCTTTGTGCCACTAATGACTTATTTTTCACTTGGCCCTTATGTGGTATTGAACTTTAAACCTTGTGATTTCTATCTGAGAGCATTACCACTGTACTATAGATCCACAGGTCCTTCTTTTTTTATATCTTAGTATATATTTGATTCTTATTGAAATGTTGGTGATAATCTTGAGGTTTACATTGTAAAAAAATATTTTTTTTTGATGTTTTTTCAAAGGAATAATTATGGGGAAGAGTTTTTTGTCAAGTTTACATTATTTAAAAATAATAAAAAAATTCATATATAGAGACTTTCTAAAGAATAATATAATTTTTTTTTTTTAATACTGGACTTGACCAAATTTATGAGCAAAGTTTTACTATTTAAGTACATCTGACCAGAAGAAAACAATGATGAGCTATTAAACTAATGATAGGTTAAAAAGAAACCTCCTAATAGCTAAGCCATCTCCAAACAAAGACCTAATAAAGGGGCCATTAGGGTAATAAAAATTTTGAAGAAGATGATTAATGTATATCAAATTTAAATTATCTATCTTAACCCTAAAAAGGGGATTGTGTGTTCATATATTAATCTTCTTGAACAGATATCTATTGCTAGAAGAAATAATTGGAGACAATAGTTATATAAAGATCAATAGGGGAGAGGGTTTTGCTTATATCTTGAAAGGACTTGACAAAAGAATGAAAATGGTAATCCATTATAGAATCAACACTTGAAACCATGCTATTACTACCATTTCTTTATCATTAGCTGAATACTCTTCAAGGACTTCATTAGTTGAGAGTGCAATGTCTGTTTCTCAGTTGCTTTCAGTATTTCCATGTTATAATTCTTATGTCTTTCAGTTTCGATCCTATATCTTGCCTTACCTTACTTATATTGGGACTTTTTTCGATGTTTCTCCAAGTAACTAGACAAGTTAAAGGAGTTTTCGAGGAGGTCTAGAACTGGGGTTGAAGAAAGTTGAAGAGGGAAGACTATAGGGATGGGGATATGAGGTATAGGATTTTTTGTTGTCCAGTGAATCTGTCCTTACTTATCTATTGTGATAACCTTTCTAGAAAAGGAATCTTGGTTTTTTTGGCATGCGTTTTCACAGGCCTTGATAAATATTGCTCTTGGAATACTACCATCTTGGAAAAGTTGATCCACTATGCCATCTACATTAACAACTCCTGCTGATAATTTCATTTTTGATTGGTACTAATGATCCCGAGAGATCTCCCAGTCTTCCAGTTTTCAGGCTTGTATAAGTAGGTGATACACTTTCAAGGCTTTGCCTTCATTCTATATATTCTTGAGCATCTTGTTCTTCTTATTTTTCTAAGTAGTAATAGATAATTTTCTTAAAGATTATTCTCTTTCTTGATATCCAATGACGTATTTGGAGGCAGTGTCTGATGAGACATATGGAGTGACCAATGGAAGCTTGTTTACATTCTTTTACTAGTGTGAGCTCTATCTGTCCAATCACGGTGTGAGAAATTTTGTGCTACTCAAAATTCAGGATCAAACTAAGGCAGGCAAAATCCTCCAGAAAAAAAAACTAAGACCAAGTACTATGAGAAGTAGACATAATGACAAGAGAGTAGGGAAGTTGTCTCTCATCATTCACAGACTTCTGTGGTATTTTTCTACAGTATGAGATGATGACATATTAGTTCTTCTTCCTTTTGAAACTTTTTTGCCATTGGTAGAAAAGGTTTTACTTGACCTTTAAGATTACTAGAGATCAAGTTTTTGTTTGAAGATAAAGAATAATATAATATTAATTAATTTGTTTCTATAATAAAGTATAATAGTGAAATTATATTATAGAAATATTTTTTTTAATTTAAATTGAATCTTTTAGTTAAAATTAATTTTTTTTTTTTTTTTTTTTTTTTTTTTTTTAATTCTGAACTTGGTCAAGTTTATTAGTAAAGTTTTACTATTTAGGTGCATCTGACCAGAAGAAAACAATGATGAGCTATTAAACTAATGATAAGTTAAAAAGAAACCATCTCATGACTAAGCCATCTCCAAACAGAGACCTAATGAAGGGGCCATTAGGGCGATAAAAATTTTGAAGGGGGTTGATATGTATCAAATCTAGTTTGTCTATATTAACCCTAAAAAGGGGAGTGTGTGTTCATATATTAATCTTCTTGAACAGATATCTACTGCTAGGAGAAATAATTGGAAACAATAGCTATACAAGAATCAATAGGGGAGAGGGTTTTGCTCACATCTTGAAAGGATTTGGCAAGAAAGAGAAAATGGTAATCCATTATAGAATTGACACTTGAAACCATATTATTACTACCATTTCTTTACTATCAGCTAAATACTCTTTGAGGACTTTATTGGTTGAGAGCACAATATCTGTTTTTCAGTTGTTTTTAGTATTTTCATATTATGGTTCTTATGTCTTCCAGTTTCGATCCTATGTCTTGCCTTACCCTACTTATGTTGGGTCTTCTTTTGATGTTTCTTCCAGTAATCAGACAAGTCAAAGGGGTTGTCGAGGAGATCTAAAACTGGGGTTGAAGAGAGTTGGGGAGAAAGGGCTATGGGGATGGGAGTATGAGGTATGGGGCCTTTGTCATCCAGTAAATCTGTTCTTACTTACCCATTGCAATAACCTCTCTAAAAAAGAAATCTTGATCTTTCTGACATGTGCCTTCACTAGCCTTGATAAATGTTGCTCTTGAGTACTACCATCTTGGAGAAGTTGATCCACTATGCTATCTATATCAGCAACTCCTGCTGGTGATTTTATTTTCAATTGGTACTAATGATCCTGAGGGATCTCCCAGTCTCCTAGTTTTCAGGCTTGTATAAGTAGGTAGTACACTTTCAAGACTTTGCCTTTATTCTATATCTTCTTGAGCATCTTGTTCTTCTTATTTTCCTAAGTGGTAATAGATAATTTTTTTGAAAATTATTCTCTTTTTTGATATTCAGTGACGTATTCGGAGGCAGTATCTGATGAGACATGTGAAGTAATCAATGAGATCTTGTTTATATTCTTTTACTAATGTGAGCTCTATCTGTCTAATCATGGTGTGAGAAATTTTGTGCTACTCAAAATTCAAGGTCAAACTGAGGTAGGCAAAATCCCTTAGAAAAAAACCAAGAACAAGCACTATGAGAAGTAGATATAATGACAAGAGAGTAGGGAAGTTGTCTCTCATAGTTTACAGACTTCTATGGTATTTCTCTATGGTGTGAGATGATAGACATTAGTTCTTCTTCCTTTTGAAACTTTCTTGTCATTGGTAGAAAAGGTTTTACTTGACCTTTAAGGTCACTAGAGATCAAGTTTTTGTTTGAAGAGAATAATAAACAAGAAGAGAGGGAATAGTTGATAACTCTTTAAGCTTTTTCAAGTTGGTTTAAGGAAAGTGATAAGACTTTATTAGCATAGAAGTATAAAAACTTCTTGTGAACATCTTTTTTGTGTGTGATCAGAGGATCAGTGGAAAGAGTTGTTTAGTTAAAATTAATAATTATATTAATAGTCAAAATTATATAGAAAGATTGTTAGTTATTATCTAATATTATTTTTAGAAAAATTTTAAAAAAATATAGTATTTTTTTAATAAAACAATATAAAAATTTATATTAACATATAAATATAACCTTTTATAAAAGAATGAATGATACCAGACCCATTGTTCTTCTAGAAACAGCTTGCAAATGTTTCACCAAAATTTTTACTGCTCGTCTATCAAGGGTATATAAATAGCATAAAATCCTTAAAGGTCCAAACTTTGCTGGTTTACCAGAAAAAAGTACAGCAGAACTTATCCATCTGCTAAATAGTATTTGTGAGGAAGCTAAAGAAAAAGGAAAAGAACTATGGATCCTCTTTCAAGACATTGCTAAGGCATATGACACAATATCTCTTTTCATGCTTGAAAAAGCTATAGATCGGATTCGAATCTCTTCAATCATCAAGAAAATCATAATAGATCTTTTCAAAGACAGAAGTTATAGCATTATTCTTCTTAATGGACTTTCTAGCCCGATAGTTGCAAGAGATGATATAGATCAAGAAGAAACAATCTTTCCACTATTATGGAGAATTTTTTATAATCTGCTGTTATGCAAAATCCAAAATAATACTGATCTGGGTTATACCATGGAAGAAGAATGGTTATCCAATTTCCATAAACTGGAGGAAAAGGTCAAGCTCTCCCTACGACAGGCAGTAATAGCTTATATGGATGATACAACATGGATTGTCAAATCCAAGAAAGACATGGAAAGTATTCTAGAAAAAGCAAAAAAGTTCTACATAGCAAATGACTCGTAAATTAATGCAACAAAGTTAATTCTTCTTATCATCAACTGAAATCCTCAAGATCCTGGAAGGGTTCAAGCTGGAACAGAGAATATCGTGATTAATGAAATTAACAAAAAGGACCAGGCCAGATTCCTTGGCATTTGGTTAGAATCAAGACAGAAAAGTCAGAATATGATCGATCTAATAAAATCAGAAATTAGGATGGTAGTTCAGGCAATATCTAAGAAGAAGT
>CAJVPT010003733.1:0-14662 GCA_910592055.1 Acaulospora colombiana
AAAGAGTTCTTGAACTTGTTTTTATAAGTTGTTTAGTTGTAAAGGTGATTTCTCTTGTTTTTTGGCTGGTTTCTCTTTTTCTCAAAAAATTACTAAAAAAGGAAATTTTCTGAAAAATTGGGGATCAGCAGAATAAGTATAATAATAAATAGGATATTACTAGAGTAGCTAAATAGATTTTATATGGATATCACAAAATCTTACAAAATTTCCATTATTATGTTTCAACAATCAAAGTATAGAGGAAATAACAGGCAGTGACCATACAATGCTCATGATAACATTATATGAGGACAATCTGTTTTCAAGAAATGGTATCAACTGTTTCATTATAAAAATAAAAGGTAAATCAATATTAAAGGATCAACAGTAGAACAATGGTAAGCATTTAGAAAAAGTATAAACTATAAGTTTAGAATAATACTAGAGCCTTTATTAAAAGAAAAGCCAGAAAAGAGTAGAAGTGAAACTTATGTGAACACAATATGGAAAGTCTTTGAAAAACAAATATGTAAGGTAGCACATAATAAGTTGGCCAATAAAAAAATATCTATTGCTCAAGAAAAACATTACAAGTATGGCCCAGAATATATTAAATATAGATGAGCTCTTCAACTTAAAACATTTCTCAAGAAAGCAAAACCTCACAAGAATCAAACAAGCTACAGGTTCTTAGTGTAGCAATTAAGAAACACAATATAGTACACACCCTAATCATCAAATTGAAAACCATTGTATTTAACATAACATTTCAAATATATCATGGACACTTTTGAAAAAAGAAATAAGTAATGCAATGGAAGGCCTAAAGCTAACTTGTCAGAATATAGAGGCAAGACAGACAAAAGATGCTATTAAAAAGGCTCTAGAATAAAGATATAATGATTTGTGAAATAATCAAAGAAGAATAGTAAACTCTTTGATAAATAAGGAGCAAATTAAAATAGTTTTGGATAGAGTCAAAGTCAAAAATGGAGAAAACGACTACATAACAACTAGAAAGAATGAAATAGAAATAGAGATAAGACAATATTATTAAGAAGCATTTAGAATATGAGATGCTGACTTCAATGGTCTAATAGAAGACTGGAAAAAAGAATATAGTTTGAGAAGTTATATTAAAGAAAAATGATATAAGAATCTCTTAAAGCTGATTTCTCAAGAAGAACTGGATGAAACACTCCAAGCACTCCCAAACAATAAAGCCTCAAAAAAATCACAAATTAATTATGAAATATTAAAAAGATTAGATTTAGAAAAAAAACTTTACCTGAAAAAGATATTGAACTGCTTTTTAAAATGTAAGGTCACACCATATGGATAGAAGCAAAGTCATATTTACCCGATAGCAAAACCAAAGCCATAGGAGTATAAGCTCACCAACACAAGACCAATAGTACTGTTAGAAGCTACATGAAAGTGGTTCACTAAAATTTTCACAAATAAATTGGAAAAAAAATATCTGTAAGAGCAATAATATCTTGAGAAAGCCTAACTATGCAGAATTACCAAGAAAAAGTATGGCTGAATCAATACAAATTCTTAACAATATTTGTGAGGAAACAAGAGAGAACAAAAAGAAGTTATGGATTCTTTTTCAAGATATGGTAAAAGCATATGATACAATCAATCTAAATATGCTAATCAAGGCTATAAAAAGAATCAAAATTTCAGAAGGTTTCATTTGAATCATAATGAGTCTATTTTACAATAGAGAGTTTAAAGTAATATATGTAAAAAAACTAATAGAAGCAATTATCGCAAAAGATGAAATAGATCAAGAAGAAACTATTTTACCTTTAATGTGAAGAATATTTTATGATCCTCTACTATGTAAAATCCAAAATGATGAAACAAAGGGATATAGAATATCAGTTACATGGAATCCAGATTTGAAAGAGAATAGTAATAAAAAGTTAGAGGATGATATGCAGCAATAGCCTTTATGAATGATACTATATAGATAGCTCAATCAAAGGAAGATATGGAAAGAATACTAGAAGAAGCAAGAATATTTTATAAAGCAAATAACTTGCAGATTAATAGTAATAAATCAGTCCTAATAATTATTAACAACCCAAACCAGTATCTGGAAGAAGTCCAAGCAGAAGTCAATAAAGAAGTGGTAAAAGAATTGGATAAAACTGAACAAGCAAGGTTTCTAGAGATTTGGACAGGCAATCAAAAAACAGATATTGAGCTCAAAGAATGGGTGCTTAAGAAAATTAATGTGATTATCAGAGTTTTGAAGAATAAAAAGCTAATAGACAAACAAGCTCTTTACATTTTAAATAAAGTGCTAATACCAAGAATCGAATTTAAAATACAATATAGTATACTATCTTAGAAGATATGTAACACTTTAATAATGGCATATAGAAAACTGTTCAAAAATAAGATCATATTATGCAGATCAATATCCAATAATATAATATATTATCCCAAAATTCATAACTTAAAAAGTGTTTAAATGTTACAGAAAGAAAGCCAGATAACAGGATTGTGAAACAGATTAAATGATCTAGGATCAGCCAGAACTGCAACAATTATCAAGCTTAAGTAAGCACAAGTTAGATACTGAAAGCCTGTCAACATGCTTATATGTAACTCACTAAATAATATTCTCAGAAAAGGTAACTTCTTCCTGCAAGTACTGAAGCTGATCAAGGACATAGGCATAACCTTTCAAAGCTAGAAATGGAATAATATTTTCAAATGAAATCAAGGGAATAGTTCAATTAAAGAATACCTGTGGATAGAAGAGTACAAGAAAGCAATTCCATCACTTAGAAACAATAAACTGATGTATATAGACCAGTTAGTTGACCACGAAACAAGAGAACTATAAAACTGGTAAATATTCCAACTGCTACAGAAAACAAGCAAATGACCTATTCCAAGATGATATCTATTTATAATCAAGATAATGCAAGAAAATAGATTAAAACAATTTGTAGAATCCTGGAAAGAAGAATGGATAAAATGGAATCCAGAACATCCTATTCTCAATATTAACTTTGATAAATAATAGTAACTCTGGATAATTACAAGAAGCAAATTTCAACAGCAACAGATAATTTGGGAAAAATTGATTCTAGATAATATTTCAAGACAGCTAAATATAGAGCACTTTGAATATATTAGCCCTGTTAAAAATTGAGAATCAAAGCTAACCTGATATCAAGGTTGTACAGAATATATAAAGATAGAAGATCAATGTATAATTGAAACAAGTATAGAGAAAATACATATGGTCCCCTATCTCAATGCAAAAAAGTTCATCAGAAGATCCCAATCATTGAAAATTCTATAGATAGAACAGTATACAGTAATCAAGTAACTATCCAAAATGAAAGAGTATTACAAGTGGAAATAGAGGATTGAAAAACAAATATTATCAAAGATTATATTGAAGAAGGTGCCTATCAATCCCATCTGATTGAAATACTCAACTGCAACAAGCAAAGAAAAGAATCAATGATATTTTATTTCAATAGGTCCTTCATAAACCATGGAAGTACAAATATAAGAATAGGAGTAGTATGGATACAGATAGAAGAAGCAGAAAGAAAAAGCAAGTTCTAAACTAATGTAGAGGATTGACCTTCATCCACTAGAGCAAAACTAGTAGCAATAGTTACTATACTACTAGTAGTCCCAGTAGATAACAAGATTAAAATCTTTATAGATAGCCAAGCCTATATCTCAAAGTGAAAAATTATAAAAAAGAAGGATCCCAAAATAATCCACAAAAGATGGTTAAAAGAACAAAACTGATCCCTATAGGCACATATGCTGGATCTCATAAAGAAAAAAAAGTGTAATCTTAAGCTTATCAAGATTAAGGCATACTCCAATATTCAGTATAATGAAGAGGCAAATGCTTTGGTCAAATAAGCACTAAGATTTCTAATGATAAAATGGAAAAAATTGGTCTCATCTAAGATGATCACACAAATTAAATGGTAGAATATAATGCTAGATACCCTTATAAGACAAGCTATTAAAAAAATTAATAACAAAGTAATAGCCTACTAATGGACAACTCAAGGTAGAATTGAAAGAAAATAGGACCAACAAATCCAAAACCATCACAGATACACATGAGATCTTGTATGAAAATATTTTAATAAAGGATACATATGAAACACCTCATTTAAAAGCTCACAAAACAAAAGATTTCTCACTAAACTAATCAATGATGAGCTACCAACATTTACGAAGCTGGCCATAAGAATACCAGATCTTTATAAGCAAATGAAATGTATTACATGTGGCCAGAAAGAGGAAACAATAGAATATTTGCTAAAATGCTCAACTTACAAGACTCATATGGATAAATAGATGTCTCTGGATCCAAATATGGAAAAAAGCTATAGGCATTATCAACATCACTAAAAAACAGAACCGAAATAATAAAATATATAGACTAAAACATTCAAACAAGATATATAATGACATACAGACAAAAATCCTACTATCAACAATTCTAGAAGAAATCATTAATGAAATCTTAACCATTTTCCCTATTATTATCAAATACATTAATGGTACTTAGGTATATTAGTCTCTAATATAGGTACAAAAGTCACAAGGGGTAAGAAAACTGAGTTCCACCATTAATGGTAGTAGGTATCTATTATCAATTGATTTTATTATTCTGCTCTACATAGAAAACAGTTTGTAAAATTTCTTTATAAATTCAATACATATAATGCATACAATCAATAAAATAGGTAAGTTAAGTATTTAATATATATATATATATATATATTATTTAGATAAAAAATATATCCTATTATATTGAAATAAAACTCTTTCCGCTGATCCTCTGACCACATACAAAAAAGATATTCACAAGAAGTTTTATACTTCTTTGCTAATAAAGTCTTTACACTTTTATTAAAACAACTTGAAGCTTGTCTTCATGTATCTCTTCTACCCTCCCTTACTTGTTTATAAACTCCTTTAAATAAAAACTTGAGCCTCTAGTGATCTGAAAAGACTCAAGAACGCACTTCCTCTACTAAAGGCAAGAAGGTTCTAGGAAGTAAAAGAACTGACAAGTGGAGTGTCACCTTACAGAGCTGGAAGCGACAAGAAATAGAGGTTCTGTTGGCAGGGAAAGGCTTATTTTCCACTTTCTCACATACTGTTTTATACCCTCTTAAAGTGTCTACTGTTTTTTACGGTTTTTTTGGGGAATTTTGCCTATCTTAGCTTGACCCTGAATTTCTGGTAGCACAACGTCACCTGGCATCTGATTGGTTGACACGAAACATGTTAGTAGCAGAATGTAAACAAGCTTCTATTGGTCACCTCACGTGTTCTGATAACTTTATTGGTGATAGAAAGAGTTAATTGGTGCCCTGTGTCCGCCCCACTCCTCCAATTAGATTAACCTACAGACCAAGTTCCATGAGGCCAATAAGATACGAGAAACAAGTCCCCAGGTGGTGAAAAAGCTACTATTTGTTCAAGCTGAGGTCTTTCTCTCCTATCATTCCGGTCAGGCAAAGTTCAGGACCAAGGTCTCCTTTTTATCCCGGTCAGGCAATAAGATCGAACAGTCTCTAGTCCATGCTAAGCTCCAATCCTTTGGTTATAATTGAGAATGCATTTCCCCAGAAGTTGTTGAAGAATATCGCAATTAATGAGGATCTCCATCACTTTGCAAACCCTCCTACCATTACAAGGCAAAAGGATTATTGGGGAATCTGACCTTTTGGGTAATGGAAGATGTTTACTAGTAAAATTTCTTTAATTAGGTGTGACTGCTGGAAGGTATCATACTGAAACAATATGACCTAGTCCCTACTAGACCACATAAGAACCTGGGGTCCATCATAAGTCATCTGTCTACTGCTGGTGGATAAAAAATCACTGCCTAAAGAAGGTTGGGACTAAGTGTGTCCTGGAAGTAAAGGCTCCCACTAGATGATAAGTCTCCTCAGACGGTACACAAGAAGAAAATCAAGATCAAGAATGGATAAGTTCCTCAGACGATCAGGAAAAGAAAGGATATCCCAATCGGGCATTTCTTATTGAAAAGAGGTCTTGAGAAGCAGGTCTTTGGAGGAAGCTGGAAATATTTTTTCAATTTTTACTTTTTTATTTTTTTGTTATCTGCTTAGATATTTTTAGATATCCCCCCTTCTCTTTTTTCAACCTATTCTTTTGTAGTTTCCTGTATTCCAGTGGCTTGATTAGACATACAGCAGTAACAACTTGCTGGCAATGATGCAGTAGACTAGGAGGGTGTTTATCCAAAGACACTGCAGAGTGAAATATTGTTTCCAAGGTCGATCTTAGAGGCTTTTATGCTTACAACAAGTTAGTTAGAATAGAATAATAGTTTAGCTGTAGTATGTATCATGCTGCTCGAATGAAAATGTACTTTTGTTTTCAATTGATTAATAAACTGACGACCTAGCCTGGCTACGGATACTCAAAAAAAAAAAAAAAATAGAATTATCAAAAAAAAGTTACAGCTAAAACACGTGATAGATCAGCATTGACGTGCGTCTTATATACGTAATACGCGTCAGCGAAATTTGCTTTTTTCTTCCCTGTGAATTTGATCACAATGTCGTTTAAGCCCATGATCCTGCATCAGTTCGGTTCCGTTTATAACTTGATCATTCGGCCTGATTCAACCCAATTTTTAGAGAAGAAGCTTAGCGAGATCGCACAAAGGGATTTTCTGGTAGAAAAATCCGAATTAATTAAGCAGATAGCGAGGGAGTATGCAAAAAATAATGGTATCGTATATATATATATATATATTCCTTGTGTAAGTTTTTATTTGTTTTCCTCCAATTATCATTCACATGTGAATTGTATTAACAGAGCACAGTAGTTTCGTTGAGCTGGAAAAATTAAAAACCGTCTATTACAATTTACCGTACATAAAAAATGAATCGACGATAGAAAGAAATGATTCAATGATTGGTGAAGCTGACCCATACAAATTCTTTCATGTGGTAAATGCTTTCGATATGCCCAGCTGGAGTATCGAAAAAGAAACCAAGACTTTTATAAGGTAGAACAGGATTACGACAAAAATCATATAATACGTAGACCAGATGGTTCAATTAATATTATACTTTTTAAGAAAAATCAATCCACCAAAGGTGATCAGCCCTTCGAAAGAATCTGTTCACGTAGAAAGGTTTGATTTGATTCATCAGAGGTTGGTACGAAGGCCGAAATCATGGAAACGTGCCAGGAATTTCAAGGGATTCGAGAGTAAGGTAAGAATTACATCGTTCGACGTTATTCGTATTTGCACCACTAAAAATTGCTTGCGCTTAAAATTCAGTTACTTACAATAAAAGATTTGCGTGGAAGAACGGGTCAGAACTTTACTGTTCTCGGTATGTTGACATCCTTGAGAGACGGAACATATTACCTCGAAGATAGAGATGGAAGCATGAAATTGGATTTATCAGAATGCGTATGCGCAATTTAAATTTTCGGATTGTGAATGCTCGGCATCATCTGAATATACTTATTAAAGTTTTGTTAAAGGAATTTGAAGGGTTTTTTGCTGAGGGCAACTTTGTTCTAGTTAGAGGTCAATATTGTGATGGTCAAACGTTCAAGGTGCTGAAGATGGAAAATCCGCCATTAGAATGCGCCGAGGACACAAGGTAAAGCGTGGGAAACAAATTGGTAGATTTGTCATGACAATGAATTCCTTATACAGCTTCTTTTCTCATCGTGAATAGGGAAGAATTGGGCCGTATCGATTTTTTGGGAGTTTCAATTCCCCTGGAGGATGAGGTTTGTTCATAACTAGATCAACATATCGGTCAAGGTCGTTTAATTGATTGCACTCGTTCTTGCCTATAGATGATTAAAAAATATGAAATCAAATGGGATCATTTGTTTTTCGCCGTGTTATCAGATGTCTGGCTGGATGAATACAAGGTTCGCGATGCATAAGGGTGTGGGCACTGACAACAACTTCCGATTTTTTATTCACTTCGGTTCAATGTTTTTTCAGACGCTAACTAATTTAAGGGAGATGCTCCGAATTTATGCAAGTGTAAATGTATTTCCCTTTGTCTTCATCTTTATCGGAAATTTTTTATCCGAACCCTTCTTGTATACGGAAGAGCACTCTACGAAATACAAAGGTTGCATTCATTTTTCAATTATCCTATCTCCAATACTTACTTAACTCTAACCAATACGAATCTTATGAAATTTGGTAGTGGCCTTTGATAAGTTGGGAAGTCTCATCGCGGAGTTCCCTTCTATAGCAAAGTCATCGTATTTTGTTTTTGTGCCGGGTATCAACGATTTTATTTTAAATGGGCCATTGCCACAAAGACAGATATCCGATTTGTATACCACTCGGTTAAAAACCAAGTTACCTAACGCCATTTTCACCAGTAATCCTTGCAGGTAATTAACTACCTAATAAAAAACTTTCGTTTATCGTGATGATGCTAATTAAAACGATTGCGTTTCTTGACAGAATTAAATATTGTAGTCAAGAACTTGTAGTTTTTCGGGAAGATATTATTCATAAATTTAATAGAAACAGTATAAAGATACCGAGGACTCAACTTGCGCAGGATAGTTTGGAGAAACAGGCAAGCAAGAATCTTTTTATGACCAAAGGAAGTTAAACTTGTTATTTCAACCTCACAATGTACATTAGGTGGTAAAAACTTTATTGCATCAATCACACTTGTGCCCTCTGATGTTGTCCGCGAGGCCTGTTGCACGAGATTATGATCATTCTCTTAGATTGTATCCGGTGCCAGACGTCGTAAGTAATAATAATTACCGATTATTATACTAGATAACCTTGTGATAATAATCTGATAATTATGTGAACATATTAGTTAATATTAGCAGACAAATATCGGAATTATTCTTTTGATGTCCCAACTGCTTCACACGCCGATAGTCTTAATGGTGTGGACTCCACCACAGTAGAGCACAAGTGTCACTGCTTAAATCCGAGCGGTTTTTCTTCGAATGGATACAAATGGATGGTTTACTATCCAGCATCGAAAAGATCAGAACTTTGGTAAAGTAAAATTTCTAAATGGGGACAACAATTGCTGCACGAAATGGGTTGCCCAATCTAACATTATTTCATAATTTCCTGATTGATTAAATAAAAGTAAATTGCCCGCCTCTTAATGGTAAACACTTTGCAGTTCTGCCATTCGTGTTTGTTAGTGAATTTATTTTCTTTTATTTTCTTTTTTTATCATGTTGTATTACTGATTTTCTCTTTAAACGCTGAATAAACAAACAATCAGGACGTAGGATTTTGCGTGTATCTAAAAATAAACGCATAAGATGTAGGAGCATTTGGAGGTGTCGCCGTATTTGTTTCAGGGAATAACGGGGAATTTACAGATTTACAACGAACGCTTGCAGACAAAGGAATTAATTGTTATTTACATGAAGTCGACTTATTACACTATACAGTATGCGATAGACGGAATTTTTTAATATTACGTGATGGGAAATCTACGTAGCTGAAATTTTTATGCAATACAGAATTCGTGTTCGGATTATATCGTGACCGTCGAAAAATCGTGAGACTGTTTGCCTTCGTCATACTTGAAGACTGATCGGGATTCGAAAAATTGAATTAACTGTTAAAGAAAAAAAAAAAAAAATGGTAAAGGGTCGAAATAAAGATTACAAAAAATTTCCGAAAAATAAAGGAATGATGCAAACACTGAGAGGACATCGGCGCCTAGCTTCCGCCACGGTGTGTACTGTATACTGATTTCGCAATCTCGTCATTTTCCTAAATAGTTAACCTTTTTAAAACGCGGTAATATGTAGAGTGTCAAAGGATCGGATTGGATACCATAATAGAACCGCGTATAGTTCACCGTCGGAAGGATCCCGAAACATTGAAACAATCCTATCAACATAAGGATCCCATTCCGGTTCAAAAAATCGCGGAATATTGTGCCCAGGAGGTCGTTTGCGTAATTTTCTTCGGGATTTATTTCCGCCTCTTCTGTTGGTGGTGGAGGTTGGAGTAAATGTTGCCCGGGTGATAACTTCACCATCGTCTTCATCATCGCTGACAAGCCCAATTGGCGCGTCGTTCTCATACCTCGAGTCCCAATATGTTTTGATGAGATTCTCGTCCACACTATGAATTTTACAAGGATCAGAGAGATGTGCCCGAGGTGGAAAAAAAAAAAAAAAACAAATTGTGACGTCGCCCACATGTTGTTTACG
Organism: Acaulospora colombiana; assembly: GCA_910592055.1. NCBI lineage: Eukaryota > Fungi > Glomeromycota > Glomeromycetes > Diversisporales > Acaulosporaceae > Acaulospora > Acaulospora colombiana. The sequence goes on from CAJVPT010003733.1 coordinate 10,231, forward strand.
GGTTCCCAGGTGTTCTCATCTTCTCCGTAATATTTCCATTTGATCAAATATTGAATGTGGTTCTAGGTAAGTTATAAAGACGATGATGTGTGAACGAAGCACGCCTATCCAAGATGGTTTCGAAAGAGGAACTTACATCATCTGTATACCTATGATCGACAATGTAATCGACAGGATACAGGTTATCGTCCTCTTCTCCCTTCCCCACCTCTTCTTCATTTTCGTTTTCACCGGCCTCTTCATTGATCTCGGTGGGGGGTATGCTTCTAACGGTTTCGTCATCCGATTCGACTTCCATTTTATCGTGACGTCAGACGAGAATGTTTTTCTTACAAGGAATCAATCTTTCTTTCTTTGCGGTGTAAAGGCGAAAGAAGGATGCAGGTCGGTAGGTGGACCCACGGTTTTATCAATGTGCAATTTGCAATGGACGTATGAAGCTTCATTATTTATAATTATATCGAGCAAAAGTCTATCATTCCAGTGACGTGTCATGAATTGACTCACTTTATTAATGAACACTTATTAGCAACTTTAAAATTGCTTGTCTTTTGCTTCTCCATTTTCAAATGTCTTAAATAAAACTGCAGGCAGACTACACCGTTAAAAAACAACGTAATCATAAACGCGTGTGGTAGTGTGAAAAGTGTAATGATGTTTGGATACATCACTGTTTTCATCAGGGTCTAGCCTCCAAAGGCTGAGGAGACATCATAATGTACTTGCGGGTGTATTACCGCAACTCGTATTTTAACTAATTTAATCGTTGATCGATGGCGCCCGAGAGTCTGTACAGTTACGTAGCACAATTGCATTACACGTCGACGACTATTCTTGCCTCGAAGAAATAAAATAACCATAAAAAGTTGGGGCCAGCCCAAACGAATGGATTTATTTATTATGCTGATTGCAATCGTAATCTATGAGAGTGTATATCTAAGTTTATTTGGATTCGGGGTGGCTTCATTTATTTTGATTTTGATTTTGATACATAAAACCTCTCGGTAAAAGGCGTCTACCTATTTATACCGCATATGGTGGTTATATTGACTAATGGTAGCATGATATATATATATACTGTATATACAAGATATTAACAGGGAATGTGGTTGCACTTGACGGATTTATTGCCTTTTTTTAATCGATACTTTCGGTTATTGAAGCTTCATAGCTGGGAGGTGACTGATGATGATTCAACAAATGATTGACATAATGATTGCCAGGTGCCGTTAAACAATCATTAAATTGCTCATTTGCATCACCCAAATTGTCGCCACACGAGGCAAAGAATTTGCAACTTCCATTTTTAAGTATCTCCCCGGCATCCTCACCCAGCACCAGTCTCGCCATCCTCATATATTCGGGACCACACGGACAAAAGGAGTTGGCATCTTCGTAACTAGGCAATCCCACATAATCCTCCAAGGCCTTGCATGACAAGATGGTGATGGGCACACAGATTTTAAGCTCCGCTTTATTAAAAGGGACATTTGGAAGCGTTATCGCAAAGGTGAATTTCAAATCATGAGCCACACTGATCAAAGGTGTGGCGCAAGAGTAATGAATGGGCGATGCGCACTTGGGTATTGCAAAGTTCACGACTTGATAGTAGGTGACATTTCCGACGTCGCCATCCTCGTGGTCGTCGATCAGCCTCTCCTCTTCGAAATTGTTCGATGATATGGTGGCACCCACTTTTGAATCGGTGACCTTTTGTTCATTTGAGGTGTAGGTGGTCTTCTCCACTAGTTCCACTTTCACACCGTTCACACGAAGCCTTTTTATATACGGACAAATCTTCATTTCTATCGGAATGGTTTGTCCAATTGGGTATCCTTTCTTGGGTATACTGATCTCATAGGACAGCTGAGAAAAATCAGAAACAAGGTAGCGATAAATAAATAGAATAACGGTCGTTGGTTACATCACCTCCTCGGGCATGATGAAATTACCGAAGGAATCAATAATGATGAAACAATGATAAAGATACATTACCATGTCATTGAATTCCCGGGAAAATGCTATACCCTGAGCGTTAATGTGATCGGGTATGGTGCGTAGAATTTCAATTGGTTGGCACAATGTCATGTTCGGTTTGAACCTTGACCTCGTCGCCTTCGCGCACAAACAATAAGACACCGTGCCCAAATCGGTGGTGACGGTTTCAGGCAGGTTACCTTGTAAAAATAATTCGAAAGGGTAACTGTGTATTCCGGCCGGCAGCTTTTCGGTGATGTGGCTATTCCCGCGAGCACTACTTCTTTCTCGGTGGCTTTTTCGAAACGAGGAAGATAGAAATCTGAACCGTGGTTTTAGCAAATTCGTAGTCTCCGTCAACTCTCGACAATCGATGGATTCATCCTCTTCGGCGATTTCTTCGTTGGTGACGGTTAGGAATTTCCATGTGTGGGAAATTATTTCTCGTTCCTCTAAAAGATTTTTGCGATCTTTTTTTTTTTTTTAAATAAGAACCTGCGTGAGTTATAAATTCATCGACGAGACATCATTGTATGTACTCTATGTTTAGTCACCTTCTTTCCAATGAGTTTTCGCAACACCGGAAAACTTCATTTCCAACTTTCGAATTCTCGTGGGTTTCGACAGATGCACCAGCAAATCACCCCTCAGGACGCATCCGACGGATTCTTCCGCTTTACCGCGAAAAAATATGACAGGTTCGACCAACTTAATTTCCAAGTATGATTTCGACATTTCGTCCAAATCCATCGTGTCATTATTATAGCTGTTGGGGTTCAATCTTGATGGTTTACGGACAAAAGAGTTTGTCAGAACATTGGTGAATGATGACGTGGAGAAAGATGATTGCGTGCTTTGAGTTAATGGATTGATGTTATTTATTCAATATGTTTAGAAAATATTTGCAAATGAAGATATAACAGTTTTTTTTAGAAAGATGCGATAACCAATCATAGGGGATACAAGAGCTTTTAAATAATTTGTTCGCGGTGTTTATCACGTGAAGATGTGGCAGTCTCTCTATCCAGTTCGCATTTTATTTTTATCGTTGCATGGTTCATTGTTCAAAAAGAAAAAATAGTAGGGAAGTAGGCCTAAAAATATTTAGCACCAGTTTCCCGAAAGAATTTCTTCCCGAAGGTGTGACGATAATTTTAGATAAGATTGTTCGAGGAGTAATTTATAAAATTAGAAACGGTTTTCTCTTTTTCTTGACTCCCCACATTATCGTTGGATCGATTAACAAGCTAGCCAACCAGAACCAATGGGCAACTGTGTACAATATGCACTCGTATCAAGTAGTTTCAGGTTTTTACTACATGAAATATTAATGGTCACAAGTGGTTAGCGGTCATCCAATCTGAGCGAGTGGTCAATCGATGAATAAGTGTCGATGTTTTGCTGAAACGTGAAAGACAAAAAATCTTTTACTGCTATATCAATCGTAATAAAAAAAAAGAATTTGATACGTTATACCGCATATGATCAATTGCGAGACTTTTTGATTTTGGTCTATTCCCATTGTATAAAATGATGAACCACCTCGGGTTTTAAATATGTACCACCAGCCACAAACATTAATCAAAAGGTTGATTTTTTCGCTCTTCAATTTATCTTGGTATATTTCGCGGCGTGAAGTACCACCGTGACGCGATTACTTTATATATCCGTATATACAGGATGTTTTATTTAAGGGTGGTGGTGGTTTCACCGCATGACGCCTCCAGGCGAAATATGGTATTCTTATGATCGTGATTGCAAACATCACCGAAATTAAAAAAAGCCGAACTTGATTGATTCCTATTTTTCGATGGAAATGTAACGTGCAAGCGCGAAGCATAACGCTAAACTTGGAGATTGCACTTCAAGCCCACACGGTGTTCACTTTTTTTTTTTTTTTCTTACATAATGCGTGATTTCGTCTACACGAAGGGGAAGTTTGATCGCACAAGGCCTGAAATGCTTTACTTTTAAAAAAGAGACATTCTATTGCGGGCGGGATCCGTCACATCGGGATATTTTGTACTAATTTAAAAATCAAGGAGTTTTTATTGTTATTATTGTACGGGCACAAAGACAAACTGCATATAAGGCGCATTGCATCGAAGATCTGATTCAGGAATAACAAGTTTACCGTGTCACGTACGTCACACATAAGCAATAAGCCCCCAGTGTCAGAAATGGAAATTCTATAAATTCGGAATCCTCTATAGTGAATCTATTCATCCCTTCCCTTTGATTACACTTAAAGCTAATTATAATTTCGCTGGTCGAAATTATAAATACCAAAAGTTTTTCCATCATCATCAAAAAAAAAAAAAAAAAAAAAAAAAAAAACCAACAAAAAAAAAAAGGGAAAAAAAAAAAAAACAAAAGGGTTTTTTTTCCCCTACACACTTACCTACTTTGCAAATCAAGTTAAATCAAAATCAAATCAGAGGGCGGGTAGCTTTTC
>CAJVPT010003734.1:0-14661 GCA_910592055.1 Acaulospora colombiana
TAAAGTGATCTACGCTAATCAAGTACCAATAAGAATATCAAAGAATATCAAAGAAATAATTATAAATAAATAGATAATAGAATGAAGATCATGACTAAAAATAACTATCCAATGGCAGTAAATGCTATTTTTATCACAATATATTGATTTTTGGCATATTACTAGGTTTTAGTAAACCAAGTTTACTTCAAATAAACCATTACTTTTCACCAATTGTTGATGAATTGATGTTACTATAGCAAGGAGTAAATCTTGATTCAACTACTGAAAATGAAGAGAAAAAAATAATTCAGGTGGTCTTAATTTTAATTTCGTATGATATTCCTGCTGCACGAAAAGTGTGTGGATATATTTTGGCACTAGTGTCATGTCATTATTGCAAGAATAATGCCAATTATAAAAATAATCATTATAATTTTGGTGACATGGAGGATATAAACGAATGGTTTATACCAAAAGATTTGACAACACATAAATAAGATTCTATCAAATAGAGGTGCTATAGCTCAAATGCACACAAAAATGTTTTGTTAGTAAGAATTATGCCAGATGGTCTGAATTCCTTTGCCTATCTTATTTTGATCCAATTCAGTATTTAGTTATCAATCTTATGTACTGTTTTTTCTTAGGTATTGATAAATGGCTTGTTAAACAAATGTGGATTGAAGAAGGGATACTGACGAATAATACATTGAATGAAATACAATCAATGATGAAAATTTTTCAAGTGCCATTAGATATTGACCAAATTCTGAGAAAAGTAAATAGTAGTAATGAATTTTTAAACTTTACTATTAATCGATGAAGAAATCTCTTCATAATATATGCAACTATTATTTTATGGAAGTATCTTCTAGATGTGAATCATCAAATTCAATAAATTTTGTCAAAATTTGTCAAATCTTAGTATACCAAATTTTAAGATGAAATTTGTTAAATGAGGCTCACGAAATATTAGTCACTATGATTAAACTAATAAAATGAAAATATGGAGAAGAAAAAATTATTCTAAATCTTCATCTTTCATTATATTTATATAAATGTGTATATGATTATGAACCATTGTATACATTTTGATACTTTTCATTTAAGAGAATGAATGGTATATTAGGTAGGTTTTTTAAACAAATTTAATATTCAGAAGTAGAATTCTAACAAATTTTTAATCTAGTTTCATTGCCTAATAGTTACTAAAATATTGAAACCAAATTAATGCGAAGATTAATAAATGATCATTAAATTATTAATTTAACTATGTCTTATTCTAATAACCAGTAACTTAAAATTTTAAATAATTGACCAAATATCAATTCAATTTCTGAACTAGATTAGTTTTTGGCTAACAAGTTATATTGATTTTTAAACAACACATATAATATTTATGAAATAATAATCAATAGATCCGAACATTTTCCAGGTGAACTCTTGCATCCAAAAAAATCAAATTTAGAGGTATATGCTGAAATATTAGATCTATTAGTCAAATACTATAAGGCATCTTATGAAACTATGGACTTTTGGAGGCCATTTACGAAAGATAATGAAAATTTGATAATTATTCAGAATAGAGCAGATTAATATAATAAATGATAAATTGAAAGTGAAATATTCAATTCTATTATGTCCTCACGAAATATTAAGGGCTCATTTATATTAGCTAGATTCGTGAATCATGATGAAAGTATTGATTTATATCCAGGACAAGTTTAATTCTTTTTTACATATTCGATAAACTTTCTAAATAATGTTATTGAATATCAATTGGTCTTTATTCAGTAGTACAAACTGGTTAATTCAGCAAAAAATAGATTTTATTTCGAATCTGAAAATGACGCAAATGTTGAATTGTGGAGTATCAAATTTTACCTAGTTAGATGTGAATATATAATTTCTATTCATAATATTTTTGGCCGATTTATTTTATTTATATATAGAACCTCAAATTGATAAGACTTTCATGAATATTTAACTATAGTTCTTTTAAATCATAAATATAATATATAATTAAAATTCAGCAAAGTACGAATTTTGATAAATGTCTAATGATTTTTTGAGAAAAATTTTATTAAAATATATAGTAAAAATGGTTAATATAGTAAATAGTGTCAAATTATATAGTCAAAATTGATTAAGTATTTATTTATATCGAATTGTATAATAAAAATTAATTGATCATTTATTTATGCTAAATTATATACCGAATTATATAATAAAAATTGATTGATAATTTATTTATATTATTAATATATCAAATTATTTATTTTTTTGACAAATGTTATATGAGTGGCATTATGCCGAATAAATATTTTTTGACTAGTGTAAGAAAGAAATCAAGATCAAGAATAGATAAGTTTTTCAGATAGTCAGGAAAAGAAAGAATATTCCAATTAAATATTTCTTATTAAGAAGAGATCTTAAGAAGCAAGTCTTTGAAGAAAGCTAGAAATATTTTTTTAAATTTTTACTTTTTTATTTTCTTATTGTCTATTTAGACATTTTTAGATATCACTCTTTCCTTTTTTTTAATTCAATTTTTTGTAGTTTCCTGTATTCCAAGGGCTTGATGTGACATATAGTAGTGATAACTTACTAACAATAATACAGTAAACTAGAAGAGTCTTTATCCAAAGATACTGTAAAGTGCAATATTGTTTTTAAGGCTAAACTTTAAAGGCTTTTATACTTACAATGAGTTACTGTAGTTAGATTAGAATTAATAGTTTAGCTATAGTATATATCATGCTACTTGAATAAAAATGTGTTTATATTTTCAATTGATTAATAAATTAACAATCTAGCCTGACTACGGATATTCAAAAAAAAAATAATAATAATAATTTTTATACTATCTAAAAATTAAAATTAAACCAAGATATTGTAAATAAAAATTTTTAAAATAAAACTTTAAAAAAATAAAAAAATTGATAAAAAAAAAACAAATAAATAAATTTTATGTCTTATATAATTTGCCTCAAAAGTAATTAAAGTCTTTAAATATTTTAATTATTAATTCTTTTTGAAACTTTTTTATTATTTGTAGTAAAAAAGTTTATTAACTTTTATTTTTGATTGTTAAAAGTCAAAATTTTATTAAATTATTTTTTATTGTAAAATCTAAATCAAATACTTTTATTCAAAAATTTATATTTAATATAAATTTTAATTATATAGTATTAATTTTATTTATCAATAATCAAGGTTAAAGAATATCACAAAAAAGCATTCAAAAAGAGAAATGCTAATTTCAAGAATTTAGATCCCTCCTGAAAAAAAGAATACTAACCCAAAGAATGGATCAACCCAATATGATATTCATCTCTAACAGAAGAAATCAAAGTAGATGAGCTTGAAGCTACTTTGCAATCTTTCCCAAACAACAAGGTTGCTGACCCCTCATACATCAGTTATGAAATGCTCAAATACTTAGGGACTAAATGAAAAAGAACTTTATGTCTTCTTTTCAATAAAGTTTTAAGCATATATCAAATACCAAAGAAATGGAAAAGCAGTAATATCTATTCTATTCCCAAATCCAAGCCTTGGAAATGTGACCTAGGCAATACAAGACAACATTGTCATCTTAGAAACAGCCCAAAAATGCTTTACCAAGATTCTTACCAACCAACTATCAGCAATTTGCAAGAAACATAAAATTTTAAAAGGATCAAACTTTGCTGAACTACAGGGAGAAAGTACAGTAGAGCCTATCTACTTGCTAAACAATATTTGTGAAGAGGGTAGAGAAAAGAAAAAAGAACTGTGGATTTTATTTCAAGATACTGTAAAGACATATGACACAATATCCCTGCATATACTCAAAAAGGCCATAGATTGGATTAGAATTCCTACATCTATTAAAAAGCTTATAATAGATCTCTTCAAAGACAGAAACTGTAGGATTATTCTTCCCAATAGACTATATAATCCAATAGTGACAGGGGATGGGATAGATCAAGGAGAAACAATTTCTCCATTATTATGGAGAATCTTTTATGATCTACTTCTATGCAAGATCCAAAATAATAGCAATCTTGATTATTCCATGGAAGAAGAATGGTCTCCCAACTTTAGTAAACCTGAAGAGAAGATAAAGCTCTCCTTAAGGTAGGCAGTAATTGCTTATATGGATAACACGACCTGGATTGCCAAATTCATGGAAGACATGGAAAAGATCTTGGAAGAAGCAAAAAAGTTCTATATAGTAAATGATTCTCAGAGAAGTCAATCCTCCTTACTATTAATCGAAACCCACAAGTTTCTGGAACTGTTCAGGCTAGAACAAAGGATACTATAGTCTATGAAATCAATAAAGAGAATCAGGCTAGATTTCTTGGTATCTGGCTAGAACTAAGACAAAGAAACCAGGACACTATCAGTCTTATAAAATCAGAGATTAGAACAGTCATCCAGGCAATAATCAAGAAGAAGTTGACAGAAAAATATGCCCGATACATTATTAATAGGGTCTTTATTCCAAGAATAGAATACAGAATTCAACACACATATCTGAGTGAGAAAACATGTAATAATCTCACAGCCATGTTTAGAAAAGCATTCAAGAATAAGGTCCTGGTCTGTGGAACAATCTCAAATAGTTGTATTCATAACAAAGAAATATACGACCTCAAAAGTATCTGAGAAATACAGCTAGAAAGTCACATACTTGTATTCTTCTATTAGCTTAACAATAATGAGACCTCTGATATTGTTACCATAATCAGACTGAAACAAAGTCAAATCGAATGTTGGGAGCCAGATAATATTCTAAGCAATCCTATCAACTCTTACAAGCTAACAAAAGAAAACCTGGCAGCTACAACACTGGCCCTGGCAAAAAGTATATAAGTTACTTTTCAAAGTTAGAGATGGAAAAACATATTCGATTACTAGGGAGGTATTTTATCGATCAAATCTATACTGCAAGAAGATAAAAAATACGAAAAGGCCATTCTATCACTATGAAAACACAAAATCATGTTTTTAGATCAGCTTATCAATACTACCACAATGACACTTAAGGAATGGAGAGCAATTCAAATCCTTTATAGCAGATGCAAGGGACTGATTCCCTCCTGATACAAAAAAGTGAAAGAAAAAATAACAACAAATCAAGTTCTCCTACAAAACTCTCTACATGAACTTGAATAGACAGTTTATAATATGCAAACTGAGGCATTCCAAATATATCCAGATAGAAGAAAGAGTTATTAGGCAGTTCAGATTAATACTTCAACAGACATATGGGGAAAGATGGTATTTATAAATAATAAAACCTATTTCACTCCATATCAACTAGTATATGATCCAGCTAGTAATAATACTTATCTTCAACCAGACAGTACAGAGCAATTATTAGAAGTGGCCATGTCACAGATCCATTTTCTATCACAGCTGAATCGACATAATAACCTAAAAAAAAGGAAACAGATTCTCTTGCCAGGAAACCCCACAGACTGGCAGACAAATACATTTCAGCAAACAATGGCTCTACCAACTTCCAAACCAGCCGAAGTAGAGATTTTAGTTGAAGATTGGAATATCATACTAATAGATGAAGCTATACAAACAGAAGAACACAAAGATAAACTCAAGAACACCTTGAGATATAACAAAAGGAATATGGCTGATCAGCTTATTTTCTATACAGATGGCTCTTACAAAAAAAGAACAACAGATTATGAATTCAAAATGGGTATAGCTTGGATCATGATAGAGAAAGACAAGATAGTTAAACAGTTCTCAGCAGGAGCATTCACATGGCAATCAGTAACTAGAGCTGAAATACTAACTATTCTCACTGCACTGTATACAGCCCCCCGAAACACAATAGTTACAATTTACATTGACTGCAACACTGCAGTCAAAGTATAGAAATTCATCTGTTCACAAATAGAGATATCTACAAGAAGATGGACAAAAATCACTAACTGGCCACTTTGGAATAAGATCAAGGACCTAGTAAGAAGAAAGACCTGAATCTGGAAATCCTAAAGGTCAAAGCCCACAGAATCAACAGATTCAACAATCAAGTAGACTTACTTGCTAAACAGGTCAGACAGAAGAACCCAATAACTTGGTATCAGTTACCAGAGCTAGAAAGAGTCCTCATGATAGCAGCATGGAAAGAATACACAATAGAAATTGATATTAGTGATTTCGTCAAGATGTTCAATAAGAAAAAAACTGGACTAGACTGGACAATGCAAAAATGAATCCAGGATCTCTGGATTCAAAATGATAAAATAATAAACTGACTGACTTTTTGGAACCAGTTCAATCCAACCAATACTTTCGATACCTCTTTTAAAACCAGCAAAGACAAAAGCTTCCTAATTAACCTAACTCACAATAAACTTCCAGTCCTACAGATACTTAAGAAGAGAAAATTATATGTGTATATCACAACCACTTGCCCAGTATGTGAACTTCAAGAAGAGACACTAGAACATTTTTTTAAGTACCCAACCACTAGAGAAACTCGGAAGAACTTATAGAGGAAGGCAAACGAAAAGCTCAATAAACTTATCGATAAAGAAATAAAAGAGAAGAAAAAAGATCAACCTAAGATAAGTGACTGGACAGACAAATGGTTAGAAGAAATCCAGAAATCTGACAGGGGCCTTTTCAATACTATCTGTGGATATATGGAAGAAAGCAAGACTATCTCATTGAGGAAGTATCTCCAAGAGCAGCTCAAGATCCCACCAGCAAATACATAAGGTATAATTGGTAAACTCTGTTGAAAGATAAGAGCAAATTTTAAAAAGGAGATCTGAAATATTTGCTGTGTCCAAGTGATAGAATGGGAAAAAAAGCAAAATATTACAGAAGAGGACAAAAGAAACAAGAAATCCAAGTCTAGACATAACGAACAGACTGAATAGGAACAAAAAAAAGTGTCATTATCTTCAAAGAATTTAAGCCTAGAAGGTATCAAAGAAATAGAAGAAAAGAAGTATATGGCGATTATCAAGGATTGGATCTGTCACGGAATAAAGTGGTTTGGTTTTTAACTGCAGACAGAACTTAGAATGATTTACAGTAATGACCTGTAGGCAATGAATTTATTAATTAGAAGAAATATTCCAAATTAGTAAAGGAGCAAAATATCATTCCCTAGGTTGCATTTAGAGAAATAATTTTTTGACGATGAGTAAGTCAGTATGTGAAAATCACAAAATTTGTAAATACCTAGCATATATAAAATAAAGACATGCCATACTGATCTGACTGCGGTTTAAAAAAAAAAAAATCAATTTTATTTATTAATTACTAGATTATTTCTACTATTATTATATTAAAAATTTTACTTTAATATTGAAATTTTATCTCAAAAAAATTTTTTTTATTTATATTTATAATATAATTTAAAAATAAAAAACTCTTTTACTGATCCTTTGACCACATACCAAAAAGATGTTTGCAAAAAGTTTTTTTGCTTCTTTACTAAAAAGTCTTAAATATTTTTCTTAAAACTTTTTAAAGAGTGACTTTAAGAATTACCTCTACTCTTCTTTACTTATTACAATTCTTTTTAATCAAAAACTTGACTTCTGGTAATCAAAAACAAATCAAGTAATACCTTTGATATCAATGATAAGAAAGTTCTCAAAGGAAAAAAAATCAATAGTAAAATATATAAAGACTTTTTTCATCTTTGAAACAAGAGGTATATAAAAATTTTTAATAATAGAAAGGCTTATTTTTTCCTCTTCCAATTACTTGTGAATCTCTTAAAGCTATTTCTTTTATGATTTTCTAAGAAATTTTGTCTATCTTAATTTGATCCTAAATTTTGGATAATACAAACCCTTACTAATGATAATTGGTTGACACAAAATATATTAGTTTCAGAAAAAGTAAATAAGCTTCTATTAGTTATACTTACATATTCCTATTACATTATGGATAATATAGAAAAGAAAATTTTAGAAGAAATTCTTTTTTAACTATATATATTTGATCCCAAGAAATAGTTATGATATCAAAATATGTGATAAATCTGCACAAAGAAATTCTATTCCTTCTCTAAGTTTCTCAAGTAATGAAAAGACTTTCTAAGATAGAAGTTGAGGTTTTTTAGTTTCTTTTGGATTATCCCAATCTAGTGCATGCTTAAATGAAGACTTATCTAATACCATAAGTGATAATAAAGAAAACTCCTTTTGAGGTCCAAATAAAGTAAAGAAAAATATCTCAATCAGGCAAGACTCCTTTCAAGAAGAGGCTGTGAAATGGTGCAAGAATTTTTTAAAAGTTTTTGAATTTTTTTTCATTTTCTTCTTTCCCAGTTCCAACTTTAGCAATTCATTATTTTTGAGATAATCAACAGTAACAAACTATTGACAATAACCCTGATTGACTTAAAGGTATTATGCCAAGCTATTAGAAGAACATAATATTATTCCCTAAATCTGACTTAGAGTACCTAGTTGAGACTTAGTTTTGTTTAATCCAAACTAGCTTAGTGGACACCTCATATTTTTTAAGTAGTATAATCCTTCAACTAATAATGTACAAAGACAAGTTAGTCATTACATGAGAAGGTCTGTGGATTATTTTGGTATTTTCTCAAGTATCTTAATAAAGACAAGCCATTTCAACATGATTGTGGGTCAAAAAAAAAATATTAATTTAAAAATAATGATGAATTTAACTTACGATTAATTAATTCAACATGCATAGATTCAAAAACTCATGTATACGAATTAAAAGAACAAAACATACATTCTTTAAAACTCTATAATATATAATAGCCCAAACAATCAACAGTATTACTCATGATTCGTATTTACCATTACTTTTTTATTACGTAGGGATATAATAATTGACAGTACGCGATGCAAGAAACCTCAAACTCCCAAGAAAAAACACATACATCAATATTCAAGGCAACTAGAGTAATGTATTATATCGCTAATTGAGACCTGAATATCTATGATTTTAATCTCCGATTTTACATATTACTAATATAAAACCTTTCCCTTTCCCTTCTTGAGTTCACAGTTATACGTAGGAATTACTTCTTTTAATGCGGCGACCAGATTTTCATTTATCGTAAACTTTTCGGGACCAAATTCCTCACGGCATTGAACACACTTTCGGCCGAATATTTGAACAGACTGTGCAAGACAATCAAAACAATAATTGTGTGTACACGGTGTCGTAACAGGCTTTTGAACTATTTCAATGCAAACTGGACACTTAAACTCCTCTTCTATGATAGAAATGAGATCTGCCAATGTCGTAAAATCTTTTCCCAGGACAATATCCCAAGCACGTACGTTTCTAACATCTTTTTTGATGAGCTTCATAAACTCGCTTGTCGGTTTGTATTTTTTTACCTTTGTTTTCTTAGATGGAGACCCTCCTTCTTCCGATTTACGCTTACTTGATTCTTTTAATTCTTCCGGAATATGCATTGTTAATCCGAGATCGGCAATATATTTTTTTCCTTCTTTCGTCCAAGGAGCGGGTTCATCATCGTCACGTCGCATTTCATAACGCCATACTATAAATCCGGCTTTGCCTTTTTCAGGCCAGTACCTGACGACTTTATATAGACCGTCGTATCTTATTCCTTCGTCTGGTGCAAATTTCGGATTATGCTTTTTCAGTTTCTCACTTCGGCATACTCGGATAGGTTTACCTTTTTTCCAATCTTTCGCGGTGGCTCCCTTTTTATCGTCAACCTTTGCATCGCAGCACAATGCAAGGGCCAAATTGGTTTTAGTAAGTTCTTGATCTGAAGTTTGCTCGGCCGTACGCTTATTTCCTGTTTTAAGGTCCCTACCACCAGATCCAGTATAGATAAAATCGAATCCGTTATCCGTATCTTCAGGATAGCCGCCACTAAGAATAATCGAGACTGCACCGACAGTGCTTTTACCCGCAATTCCAGCGACAGGGGGACGATGAACCCCGGCCTCCGAACAATTAATTCTATATTTCCATGATGACCCAACCGGGACACCAGGAATAGCTCCAAAGTAATCAGGATCCACGATTTCGCATCTTTTAGAGAGACCGACGCAAGCCATTCCACCACCCCAACTTTTCGTTTGGAATGCGGATGGCATCTTGGATTTTTTAGATTTTTTAAGGTCCAATCCTTGACCCGCTAGGACAACATCTTCGTCCTGGTGTTTACAATCCGTACAATACCAATATTCATCTTCGGGTAATTTGTCGAGAGGAGGGTTCAGACAACTAAAATGGAAGTAATATTGACATTCGTCACACACAATCGTGTGTTCGTCGTCATCCTTTCCTCCACAAATATTGCACCCACAATTTTTGCACTTTTTACGGGGATTATTGTTACACTTTTCACAAATATACTCTTCCACAGCTTCACAATTGAAGGGATCTTGCGTAAGACTGTCTTGGGAAGGTGCAGCGAGCGCAGTGGGCGCAGCAGATTCCGTAGGTTTTGCATCTACTGCTTGTTCAGGAGGTGTAGACACGACGACAGATACGATTGGTTGTTCTAAGACGCGGTTTATCTTTTTGAATAATTGGATGGTATTTGTATTTTTAATGTTGTAATGAAAAAGGGTGTAGCCGTCCTCGAGTTGTTTGCCGCCAAATATTAATCTTTGACATTCTGACTTGTACTCCTTTCCAAAATGCTTCACAATGGCTTCCCTAATCACCCTTATGTCGTCAGTGGGGCCGCATTGAATCTTTAATTTATCATTGGTTTCAGCTGGAGTAACGACATAAATGAACATTTTGTAAGTATTTGACGAACGCGTCTTGAGTTTAAAACGCGAGGACACTTATAAAGCTATTCTCACATGATAAATTTGACTAGCAAGCACGTGCATCGCACAAAATTTTATTTTATCACGTGCGATTATGTCATTCGTGGTTGATTTACCAAGTAATCGATCGCGTGCTTCTCCAGTTTTTTTATGACAATATGGCTGAATATTTTAATAAAGCTGATCTCGAAATGTGGTCTCTTGATGGTTTGGCAGAATGGTGCGCCATTAACGTTTCATGCAGCAAAAAGAGAATCTTGGATTGTATGAAAAAAGCTATTCAAGACGTGAGCAATAATCCTAGCTCGAGAGATGCCAAGTTGAAGGCTGACCAAATGCACGCGAAATTAGAGGAAAGTATTGGTCTCGTTTGTGTTGAGCTGCGGCACATTTCGGGACTGTTAGTCGTCTGGGTGTTGAACTGTTAGTTCGCTGTAGTTCAAAAGAGCCTTTGGCTTTCTGTAGCACATCTCAAGACTGTTAGTCGTTTGCGATGTTGAACTGTTAGTCCGCTACAGTTTTCATGTAAAATAATAACCTTTTTCTATGCATAATGATTTTAAAGCTTTTATTTATTGAAATTTGTAGTTTTGGAAAACGAAAAAAAGCAAAGGCGATTATTTCAAATATTTGGAGAGCCTAGAAAAAGTAAAAATTAATGAAACCTTTCAATTGGAACAAATAAAAAGCAGAGAAGCTGTACAACTGGCCGAGATGAAGGTACCATTTTAACAATTATATTGTCGATTCTGTGTTTGAAATTTACTAACCATATTCTTTGATGAAGTCGAAAAATCTGCAAGAACATACAGCCACAGTAATGGAATTTCATAGGAACATTGGCAATGATCTCACAACTATTGATCGTAAAAGAAAAGGTTCATTTGATGATGTTAAGGAAGACGTAAAACCGACTCCGTCTGAAGTTAGATATCTTATACTTAATAATTGATTTAGTAATTCTGGGGTTTTTTGTTAATATACAGTATATACGTATATTATACAGAACTTCAAGAAGCGTCTACTAGATTTCGACTACGATTCCGATAGTTATGGTGAATATGAAGAAAGTGATGCCGAAAAGGTCAATTGTTTGGATGAAGGAGAAGAGATTCTCAATATCACCAATTTCTCATTCGACGAGTGGGTTGATACATGCAATAGTGAAAGATGGACTTTAAACAATGGCGAGAAAGTTAGAGACGTTTTGCTAAGAATGACACAAAATGCAATTAAAAAACTTGACAAATCGAAAAGGATTGACGGGAAGATTTTGAGTGTCATAAGGTATATAATGTTGCTATATAATTTTTTTGGTTTTCTTTTCTATACCTAAGCATTAAAGAATTATATGCGCATGCATAGGCTTGGTCTTTCATCAATCATTGATTTATCATCGGAATTTGAAGAAGGTATGCATACCTGGTTTGGTCAAGATTGGGAGGATTTGAAAGCGAAATGTTCGAGTAAAATAAAGTTTGAAATCAAAAGATTCGAAGGAAACACTTTGGCTGATATAATTAAGATTGAAGAGGTACGTAATAGTTCGTTGGCCATTATAATAATGTACATTGAACATGTCTATAATTGTTTTATCGAATTTTTAGCTATGTACTTCATATAAATATTGGGAAGCGTGGTCATATATATTGGACAGGATGAAAGAAAGGCCTAGTGATGATGCTCACCGTCAAGTTTTAAGGATATATTTTTATGTGTATGTATTATATATTACTGCTTTTTCATCTTTCAATTAACCCAAATTTCATTACTAGAATCGATATGCTTTTAGAAAATCCATATTCATTTTTGGACAAAGAAGGTGGAAAAAAGGATTTGACGGAAATTGAGTATATTATGAAATTTGCAGGTCCTATACTGAACATGATTTTCTCTAACGATTACAATACTATCTATCTCAAATGGTAAGCATTTTTTTGACTTTATAATACCAGTAGTGAATCTGAAGTACTTTTATAAATGCTCACAGGGGTGAAACTGTATCCAAACCTACTTTAAATCGAAAAATTGATCTAAGAGTGTTGACTGTTGGTGATGACAGAGATTTGTCACACTCGGAATTTGCACGCAAAGCAACACCATTAAAAATAATCAAGGACCGCAGTAAGTGTCTTAGAACAAATAAATGTATACTGGATAGCTACCTTATGAACGACCTTTCTGAAAAAGCAGTCGAAGATTCAACAATATTTGGGTTGCAATCCGCCGGTAAGTTTTTCGTTAGATAATAAGTTTAGATACCACATTGCAGATTCATGAATATTTATTATCGTATTAGGTCTAGAAGGTCAAATTTTTGCAGTCGACTTGCTTGACGAGGGATTGTACTTTAGCCTGAATGGGCCTTCTTTCAGATTCCCTGCGCAATTAAATGACATCAGAGGATTGAGAAACACACTGGAAGTTTTGTATCTTTTTAAGGTAGAAGATTGGTTCTCTGTTATTTCTGTGCGTTGCTATGTACTTATACAATTTGTCCAATGCAGGCGAATATCGCCAATAAAGCCAAATATTTATCTCATAATGATGGCAACCGGATCACAAAGATACTCGATACAAAATCAATTGCGAAAAAGCCTCAACACATCAAGGTTGGTTACATTAAGAAGACGTACTTTACGCCAAAGGAATCTTTGATCAATGAAATCAAGACTATATCTTCGCAGACATAGATTTATACGTTTCTGTAACATCTTGATATAGCATTCATATATTCTAATGATTGATGAGAGTACTATTATCAATGCCATTATCATGTGTTTCTTTTAGTTTAATATGCAATCATAGTTTTTATGAGATTTTCTTAACTATGCAAGCTTATGTGAACCAAATTCATGATGTCAGTTTTTCTTAGCGCAATTCTCGAGTATCGCTATTTTTCATATTATATTTATGGAATTGATATCTCATCCGATGGCTTCATTGCCATGTAATGACATTTCTTTCTAGCCTGGACTTAGTGAAATTTCATCTTGTGAATAATTGAATTCAAAATCTTTGCTGAAACTGAATTTTAATTTTAGCTCGAAAAATTTAAATTAGATTCACGGTATTTAATCCTTATCCCTTAATAAGAACCGACAAAAGTCTATATTCTACTGTTATTGAATTCCGTTATATCAAGGTCTATATATCAAATAAAATTTATTGAACTTATTACACTTATGTATGTCAAGAGTTTTTATTATGCTTCCGTTATATCGAAATCGGTTTCCTCGTGATCGTACTTTTAAAATGAATTTACTTTGAAATTTATTGTTTTCTATAGTAAAATTCTTTATTATTTTTTTTCAAATTTTATGTTTTAAAAGTAATAAAGTCTCAAAACTCTTTAACTTCTTTAGTATAGTTGTGTGTTTATTGTTGGTTGGTTGGGTTACACAAGACATTATGGATTAGTAACGGACTTGTCGGTTTAACCCATAACAGTATATATATATATATTTTTTAACCATCATGCCACAATGGCATGTTATGTTGAAAGATATCAGAATATTTACAGACTTTCACAAAGTGACTAACTTATATTTGTACATTATTAGTAGAAGGACTATACTACTTAAAAAACATGAGGAGTTCACTAAGCTAGTTTGGATTAAACAAAACTAAGTCTAAACTAGGTATTCTAAGTCAGATTTAAGGAACAATATTACTATATATCCCTCCAATAGTTTGATTAAAATCTTTAACTACTGAGATCATTGGCAACAGTTTGTCACTATCAATTATCTCAAAAAATAATGAATTGTTAAAATATGATACTGGAAAAAAAAGAAAAGGAAATATAATTCAAAGTTCTCCAAAAGGTTTTTACTTCATTTTATAGTTTTTTCTCAAAAGAGGTTTACCTAATTATGATATTCGTTAAGCTTCA
>CAJVPT010003735.1:0-14660 GCA_910592055.1 Acaulospora colombiana
ATAACTCATTAAAGTAAAAAATAACATCAACACAAATAATATGAACACGAATATATACAAGACACCAATCATATTCACGTTAATCTCGAACGTCGAGAAGAATCTGATATCTCTTATCAACATATATTCCGATGATAAAGTAACCTTTGGATGATATGATTTGATCGCTCCAACTATATCATCATTAATCGTTAATAAAATCACATTATTCTTTGAATATCTATAACAATTACTGCTATATCCATTTGACGATACAAAGATTCTAAGCTTATCACATCCATGCATATTTACGGTCATAATAAATTTCTTGATGTGACTGATTCCAACCTTGGATGTGAAATCCTTATATTGAACAAACACAACAAGATCACCATAAAAAACTATTATATCAATACCATTATCTCTATTCACAAGCCTTGTCACATTTACACTGAATTCTGGATCCTTTTTGAGTATACCAATTATCAAATTTTCAAATATCTGACCTGCAATAAAAGATGTGAGTGTCAAACACTAGCCTGATTTCAGAGACAATTTTAACCCCTTCTCTCCGATGGATTAAATGAAAGGGTGAAAGTGACCCGACAAGTGTATCTTATCAAAAAAAAGCTTCATCGCATCACACTCACCTTTCTGAACATTCGTCAAAGTATTCATCACTTTATCATTTCAAATTCATCTTTTGATCACATCTACCAAAATACAAATGCAAATTTCAATGCTATTTATAAATATTTTCAAATATTGTGATCAATTTTCAAAATCACATCTCACATCTATCACACGATAATCTATCAAACATTTTTCAAAATCTAATCTCACTTGAAACAAAATCTCCTAGATGATCTCCCTCTTAGAGCCCCCAGGGGGCAACTCGCATCGCAGATGCTCGGACGGGCTGCATGGTCCAAAGGACCAAGTGCTCTATTCAACTCAACCTAGCAAGATCATGTGTGTGTTTTTTGTTTATATATGTTTTTATTTTATACTTTAATATAATTAAATCAAATTTTCTTCATCAATTTATCTGAATAACATGTTAATCTCCTTCCGATGATCGATTCAATCTCTTTTCTATTCTCCATCTTAATTCTCATGTAAAAAGGTAAACAATAATAATATTGAAACACCCTATTCATCTCATGTTATATAATCTCATATCTTTATCACGAGTCTTAACTACATAGTTCGTTGGTACATCCCTTTTTATTCGATTCTTATACACATATTTTATATCACAATCGCCATTTGTAAATTTCGCATAATAAATAACATCATATCTCATATAATAACAAAACTTGACATCATAAAATTGATAAATATCATAGGATACAAATTCATTATTCTCCATATAACAGAGATATACTTGATTTGATATCTCGTTAATCCTTCATACTTTTCACGTTCAATAATATTCAAGTTTTTAAAGATGATCATGCTTATGTCAAATATATTGAACACCCGTTGACCCGAATTAGATACGCACACATCTTGAATCGATCTTTCATTTATCCTGAATTTTTTGATAATTGATAACAACATATTTATTTATCCTCGCAACATATCACACTAGATATTTATAATGAATCAATAAAAATATTCGTTTATTTAATTAAACAAAAATAGAATCTTTACAGATATGTTGAACCTCATTCAAATATGATTTTAATCTTTTTGGCCACAAAATCTTGTAACACACCACCACCCTCAATTCGAAATCTACATCAATCCAAGAAATCGATCTTGATAATCTATTCCTCGGATCTCAACTCATCCTTCCGAGTTTCATTTATTCTTGTCAACACCAGAACATACGAAATTATGCCATGTTTCTTGATATGATTTCTCAATACCTTCACATTTGAAGTCATACAGAATTTCTTCTTGCATATCTTACAGATTACTTTTTATTCATTCAAATCTGACATAAAGTTTTTACGAGTTAAATCGATCTTCTTTGAATTTATTTTTTTTTTGTTTCTTTTGAATTCACCCACCACCCAATTTCCCCTTTTATATTTTCACAACGTATAGTAAGTTTTCTCAAGTAACATCACATTCAACTCTTCCCAAATCACTATTCAGGAGTTTCATCAACTATATCGAAATTAATGAATAAATCGTTCTGGGTAGGTGTTAATCAAATAACACCAATATAAGAAAGATAAAAAGGCATATATCAAAAATGTCATTATCAAAAAGAATTCTTGAGAAGTCAGAATCGTTCTCAACATCGATGATGACTTGTTATCTGAGGATTGTTGGATCACATTGGAAGGGTCAATAATCATGAGACCAATGACCACAAGAATAACAAGGATGTAATATTTGTTAAACATTTTGATAATTGAATATTTATTTTTTACGAGAATATTATTGAAATAATGTTTGAATTATTTGACAAAAGACAAAAAAACACATTGCTTAAATACACAATCACCATCAAGATCTTTAAATCATCTTTCTCATGATAATGCATTCAAACAATACGTATAACAATAATCAATCTATCTTGCATATAGATATACCAAATTAATGAATTAAATATCATAATAACCTGAACGAGAATATGGGCTTACAATAACGTCTTTCCAATTATTGTGTTGTACTAATTCATAATATTTTAGTTCATTCAAAAAATATCAATATTTAAATTTTATTATAATAAAAATAATTTCAAATGTATTGAATAAATATACAAATACTATTTTAAAAAAATATAATCATGAATATATTCATTACGACCCATAAAATATAATATTTCATTAGGATCTTTCCAATTTAATATTTCTCTTTCATATTTTTTCAATCTTCTTTGATAATTATCCTCAGATTCTTCCTCACCATTATATTCTTCTTTATAGGGTTTGATAGGACAATTGTAATCGATATATACATATCTAGTCTTATCATTGATTACAATTTTCAATTGCCATGATACAATAAGATCTGAATATATTAATTTATTTTGTGCGGCAAATATAGACACATCCAATACTTTAGGATTCTCTCCCAATATCATAAACACTTCAATACAATAATCTTCTCGAAATAAGTGAAGATAAGATAATCCAGGAATTTGGGGTTCTGCGAAATTAAGAATCAATCTTTTTACATTTTGAGATTTATTATTGAAATTAAATCTCAATTCGTTTTTAGATGATTTAAAATTTTTTTAATCATCAAAAAAAATATAATGAAAAAAATACAAATTCCTATAACGATAGGAATTTGTTCTTTGGCAATGTTTTTAATAATAATTTCGACAATAGAATACATATTCTTTTAATCACAAAAAATATTCCATCAAAAGTCAGATCTTATCATTTTTATATCATAATTTGTGGAAGTAAAGTTTGAAAAAAAAGAACACATATTCTTGTTATCATTACACAAGATACGAAACGTTATTTATAATAAATGTTTATTGGTTTATAACAAGTAATTACTAAGGAAATGTCAAGTTTATTCAACCCCTGAACACATGTCCTTTCAACATGAATGGTTCAACGAAATTGAAATAAACTCGACTCGTGAACATTTTAAATAAAAAACAATCTTCATGGAATACTATTATTTATAAGAAAAATTTGAAATACTAATTTCAAATGTCCTCCGATTCATTCACAAATATATTCAAATGGTCACAAATCGAACAAATACAAAAGCCAAACAAGTTCATATGAAAATCATAAAATTCATCTGGTTTTACAAAGAGGTCATAATCCACCAATACCAGAAAGATTCTCTTGTACAAATTAAATATCTTCAAATCGATAGCATATAATCGCAAGAATTCTTCAAAATCGTAATTTACGACACTCTCACGATTATACTTGATCAACAATAACATCGAAGTTAAAACATCACCACACAGTTAACGGTCATCATAAAATTCTCACAGTCAAGAACTCCCATTTGATAATGTCACTTGGATCTCAAGATATACAATTGAGCAATAATTATCTCTTCTCTGGAAAATCTCGTCCTTCTCAATACATCATCCACAAAATAAAGAGACCCTGATACGAATGTTCTCCAAACACATCTTCCAAAAATGTCACGATCTTTTTCGAATAATATTGTCTATCGCTGTCATTCATCTTTACCATTCACTCAAACAAATCAAATCATTATTTATATATTTAACACATTCAAAATTTATCACGTGATAACCCATGTTTGATTAGTTCATTGAACAATGAGAATGATTGGTATATAATTTTCATATAAATACAAGATCAGGTGGTGATATGTACGATTATGCGCATGAAAAAACAACCAAGCAAAAAGGATCAACAGGATCACGAATATGGAAAAATTTTTTTCAAAAAAATGAATATCAGTTGTCTATTCTGTAGGCAAAATAAGAAAAGATGCAATGGTGATCTACTTACTAAATGTGATCAATGCATTCGACGAAATCTCACATGTACCAAAATCAAAAATAAACTAATAAATTTTGAATTATTACAAAATGAATATATGAGATTGATGCATGAGAATGAACAACTCAAAAACACCATTAAAAAATTAGAAAATCAAATCGTGAAAATATAAGTAAAATTATTCAAAATCTCATCTTTTTTTTTTATCTTCCATAATATCTTCTAATCAAAATCTTGTCATTTCTTATAATGAATTATATAAAGATATTATTAAGAAGAGAACACGCATCTTCCCATTCAACAATTATCAATCGGGATTGTTTATTATATGTGCAACCTCAATTCAAATATAAAAATAACATTATTAATCATTCCACTTCATAAAAAATGTGTTCATTTTCAAAATTATCAAATGAATTGATCTACAAGATCTTTAATCACCTCGATCTCAAAAATCAATATTCATTATCAATTGTTAACAGACATCTAAAAAATATATACAATCACATCACATATGACCCTCAAAAATATACCTTTTATTATAAATCATGCAATGAATCATACAAAAATATCAAGTTTAAAAAAATATTTATTAATAATAAATATCAAAAAATGGTCGAATTCATAACCAAATCGAATAAAATAATCAGAAAACAAATATTCTACAAAGAAAATATCCCACGATGTAAACATCCCACTATACAAAAAAAGATAATCACACTCATTGAAGAAGATGATTTTGGAAAAACAATATGCGAAAAATGTCAAAATTTTTGACATTGTACAAGCATGAACGTCTTCAATAAAAAATGTGAAATTCTAAATTGTAATTTTACACTTCTACATGATGTCAATATGTGGCTATTGACTGGTATAGGTATTTGAATATCTCACTACCATCATATGTGTAATAATTGTTTCTCAACAATCGATAAAATGATCAATATTACTATTCACAATCCAAGTGTCTTTAGCATTTCATAAAAATATTTTGAATCGTGATTATAATAATATCTTTCAAATCTTCCTTGAATACGGAATTTCTTTAAATATCTATCGTACTTTTTCATCTGCATGTATTTATTTTCTTTCTCTTCATTGAAATATTTTTTCATAATTCTATATCTTCGATTCTTAAATAAATCCATGTTTAACCCCTGTTTCGCGAATTCAATCTCAAATGTTGAAAAAAATTGACTCTTAAATAAAAATTATTTACATCGTTTCAATTGACAAATAAAATATCTCCATTTCTCTAGAATCATAGGCTTCCCGCAATAACAAAATGGCTGACTTCTTAATCTTTCCAACTGAGTTTCGAAAAGTTTCTCTTTTAAATCTTGCAATATATAAAATTCATTCATCGTTTGAAAATACTTTTTGGTATTTTGAATAATACATCAAATATTATAATATGAACATCAATTAATTTGTAAATATGAAATTATATCAAATCCATAACCAAGTGATTCTTCAAATATTATGAAATTTATTTCAGGGAGATTGAATACTTTGAAAACCATCTTAACGCAATATACAAATGATATATAGCATTTTTATATCAAATAATAAATAATAATATTTTGATTGAAATCTCATCTCGTTTAAACTATTGATTGACATCTCATCTAATCTCGCATCTATTATGATTATCTAGTTTCTTGTCGATCATATTCTTATACTCAATTGCATCTTCTTTTTTATAAAAATATTCATAATTACATTTTTTATCTTCAGTCCAACTAAATCTCCAAGTTTTTTTTTCTATTTTTAAAATAATAAATTCCATTATATTTAGAATTATTATTTTTATATAATTTACGATTTTTATCATTTATTCTATTTGATCCATCCCTCAAATTATATTCACGATTATCTAATCCATTACGATTCACATGATCAATAATCTTGTATTTAGGTTTAATTAATGGATGAAAACAATATGATCTTTGATGTCTAATTGCATAAAATGTATTTTCTCGTTTTGATGCACACCACATGGATTGCTTGAGAAGCTAATAATTTTTAATATCACAGATCATATTCTGCCCTTGTGTCAGTTAGATCTCAAGATATACTTCATCTTTCTCACATACAATACATACTTGATTCTTGAGTTCAAATTTAATCTTTCGATCTCCCATCCATTTTGTAATAGGAATCATTTTTATTTTTACTTTTCAAAGAAAACATGTCATTTATATAATTTTATTTGATATTTATGATTATGTAATAAATTATCCAAAATATTCTGTTAATTTTTTCTGTATGCGTATATCACCAAATTCACATTTTCTTTTCTTACTTTCAACCTCACTTTATTTTTTGCCGATTTCAAAATATTAAATTTATCAAATACATGGGTATTGTGTTGCCTATTGTCATCAAGCATTCTAATAAATTTTTCCAAGTATTTTTTTGATAAATTTTGTGATTCCTTATCCATCTTTCCAAATTTCTCATCGTCATCCATATCCATCATGTCATCCGATTGAAAATTTGGATGATAATTAATAAATCTCACACATGTGTCAATCAAACTCTTAAAATAGTATACCATGTTCAATTTATGAATGCTGTCATCAAATTGATCCAATAAAATTGCTTTTTCATTGATCTTGTCACTTGTTTTTTTTATCGCAAGATACCGATATCATTCTCCAGGTTCAATCTCTCAAAATTCTCTCCACAAAATGATTCATCAGATTTTTTTTATTTGGTTTATATGATGCCAAAGACACTAACATCTTATAATCATGTTTTTTTATCATGCTCTCATGTATTGACTTCTCGATCAATTCACGTACATCACTCGTATTATTAATATCCACGATCTTCCACATGACCTTGTTAAAAAAATCGTGAAAGAATTCTGACCTTCCCCTCTTCACTATATCCACACTCTTCACAAATAGTTTCTTGGGATGAAAATTAGGCACGTTGATATGCGGAATTTCAAAATATTTTTTTTTACCCAGAAACATTACTGGGAATAAAACCTTTTCATATGCCATCCTCAAATATGATGTGCCATTATCTTTCATCAAATATTTATTCACCCGATCCTTCAAATCATTCATCACTCCCATCATTATTTTGACCATCTCGGTCCAATATTCTTCCTTATACATCTTTTTATCTAAATATTTTGATCACATTCAACATAATATTCATCCGGGTACGTCAAATACAATGAATCTATATCTCCATATTTTATTGAAAACCCCAACTCCTTCACAAATTCTACCACAAGTTTAATGTTATATCGTCCTGCTGCTATTATGGCATCTGCCAACTCTCTCATAAACAATGGTGACGATTGATCTCCTGCCCCTCCATAGAAACTATTCATATATACCTTAATCGTGTTCTGTTTCAAATTCACACGATCATATTCAAATTGTAATTTCGCATCCTGAATACCTTCCAATTGATTCAATTTGATCCGTTTCTTCAATTTATTCAATCTCTTCTTCTTCATGCCACGCATCTTCATCAAATTTTTCAAGATCGATACATATATCCCATCATTTGCATCATCACCACCCTGTCTCACCGACCATGTACACACATTTCTTCCATTAAACTCAAAATTAATCTCATGTAAATCATATTTTGACCGATATCTCAAATAATCTTCTCCTGAAATTACGATCTTTTCAGGTGATAAGTTATAAGTCATCATCAAACTTGGATACAATGACGCAAAATCCAATCCTGTCACCGGTCGCCCATTCTTCAATCCCTTCTTTGGAGGAAACACATATGCACCCGGGTATTTACCTTTCTCCACGTCTTCATTCTTCACACAATTGATCAAAATTCCAACCTCATTTGCCATCGCACCTATCAAATTTCGAACCTTTATACCAATCGCATAACAATATGAATTATGTAATGAAACATATGAAACACTTGACAACAACTGATACGAATCGATCACATTCATCTTGACTATCAACTCCTGACATCGACGCGTGTCCATCATACAATACTTTGCAATATTACACATCACATCTCGCGATCATGTTTCTGATACCCTTCAAAACTTCACATCCTCATAATAACTTTTCATCCGGTCATATGGCAAATTCACCTTGAACTCCAATCCCAACAAATTTAAAAAATACTTGAGCAAACTCTGAGGTGATGTCGGATATATCTTTCGAAGTGCAATTCGAGTATCTATCACAAGTGTCCCGAGTCTTCTGAAATATATGCTCTCTGCAGTTTCATCCAGATTAATCTTGATCTTTGAATTATTTGTATTCGAATCAAACATCTTTCTCAATTTCTTATCCTTGCTCTCGTCAAACTTAATATAACTCGTTATTACGCTCATCTTCTTTGTCACACTTCTACCCAATATCATGTTCGCAAATTCCTCAAACATATCAAACTTTTCACATGATTTCAAAATGAATGGCCAATTATATTTCTAATCATTGAATCCAATCATCACATCTGAATTCAAATGAGACATGCAATATGCGAAATCCAAGATCATTGATCTCTCATCTCTCGACACTCGTAACATCCATTTCTCATCCTCATTCGATTCCTTCATGGTCAAACATATCTGGCACATCAGTTCAACCGAATCATTCCAATGCACCATACAACATATCATGAAAACTTCATCCTTCTCATATTGTGCATCAGGAACATCACCCACCACTCGTCCACTATACGTCTTGATATTCCAAGTCATGATCATCATCTTCTGTTCCTTGGATGGATTTTCACTCAATCTCATCTGATCCAATCTCACATTCATCACCTTTCGATAATATTGTATGCCATCACGAATATACATCGGATTCACGTCGATCCAATTCCATTGCGTCAGATTAATCTTATTCACACGTGCCACCTTTCGATAATAGAATGTCATGTTGTTGGAACACATTAGATACATATCTTTGACATATTTCAATGCCTTCTTTTGATTATGATGATTCAAAAATACACCCTCACAAATTGGTCGGACTTCTCACGAAATCTTTTAAAATAATATCTTTCGATCATCTCATGTCCCTTATAGACACCTACATTCTTCAATATCTCTTTAATCACATATTTCTGGACCATGATATAAAAGAACACACGAATCTCAGTCACATTGACTCTCAACTTTTTACCATTTCTCATGATAACATGAAGTCTCAACACATATCTTTTCATCTCATACTCCAAACCATCCTCCATATAAATCAGCAAAAAATCAAAACCATTCGAATAATCTTCAAACTCAATAAAATCATCATGTTCAGGAAAATCATTCATATTTACGCAAATCAACTTCCACCCAGTATCTCAAACAAGATACCAGATAGAATTATTCATTTTATTAAAATATAATATCAAAATTTAAATTTATAATAATAATTTTTAAAAAAATTGAAACATAATAAAAATTGTTAACTATTATCAATCTCTTTGATCTCTTAACCTGAATACAATTCCGGCATCAATTCGGCATGCTTGTCATATACACTGATCAAATAATCTTCTTGACCCCTGTCAGATTCATGATCACATTTCACACAATGACTAATCATCACGTCAACCCTAGGTTTCAAATATATCACCTTGTTCACAGGAAATGGAAACATGATCTTTCTTTTGCAATCTTCCAAATATTCAATCAAATCATCATTCACCGTCAATCGAGTAAACACGGTTGTATCCAGATGAGTTCTATCAAGAATAATATAATCATATGATCTCATTATCTTTAATTTCGTCATCAATTTTTCATACGTCTTCAAGATCATGTGTTGGAAGAAAAATGAAAATTTTTCAGGATCACGAAGAAATATGTTGAATTCCCTCACCAATCGCAAAGACATCTTATCCGGAAGAAAGACCTTCTTTCCTTCAGATTCGAGTTGATGCTTCAATTCATTAGCATACGTCATCTTCCCAACCCCAATCGTACCCGTTAAAATAATAATCTTAGGATTCTTCTTCTTTATGAATGAATAAGTATATCGCAAAATAAAAGTTGCCACCTCATTGACAAAATGATAAATTAAAAACTAAAAAATAACCTCGCTAAATGAAAATTTTTCTAAAAATAAAAGCGTTATCATCTTTCTAACATTCATCATCATATATTTATGCAATTCATGTTCCACCTAGTGCCTACATTCACGTGAGTACCCAATGAAACTTTTTTTATTCAAATAAAATAAAAAAATAACATATTCAAATAAAATAATAATAATAATTTAAAATACAATCAATCATTGAATCTTCATCTCATCTGTACCCTTTGATTTTGATTTTTTTTTTTGTCTACTAATATCATCAGATTCCACACTCACGTCATTATCACCCCCCTCCACAACTTTCTTTACAACAACACGTCTCTCATGTTTCTTCCTCTTAATCCTTAAAATCGTCTTTTTAATGTCATCAAATTTTTCGATCAATGATGAGGTCAACCGATCTTTCATGCTTACCATATCCCCCAATGAGTAAAGTTTCCAATCTTCATTATTTTCAGGTTCCAATTGTTCTGGAATCAAATCCTTCACACGTGCATAGTACATCGCACATCAATAAAGATGATTCACACCATCAAAATCTGAAAAAAATTTATGCTTACACATCCAATGAAGATTATCTTCAGATAATTCGATACCCATTTCCTCTCTAACCTCTCGAATCGCGCATGTCAAATAATCTTTATCATCTTCACATTGTCCACCCAGAATCTGAAAAAGTCCAAAAAAATCCTTATCCACATTATACTAACTACTCATCCACACCTTTCGATCATCATCAATGAGCAACACGATTGAAAATTTCTTTGAATTCATCTTACAAAATTCAATATCTTGTCTTCTACTAAGCAACTCCTTAAAATTAAAAGAAAACACACTGCTCGCTTCATTCGCATCAACAAATTTTCCATCAGATACAAGTTGATATGCTTGAACATATTTCGAATATTCAAGATGTTTTTTTCGATAATCATTAAATTCTGATTTTTTTCAAATATTTCTCCATTTTTTAAAGTTACGCAAACAATGCTCCATCCGGTGCTCAAAAAAGAACACCAAATGGAGTTATTTATTATATATGATATTATTCAAATTGATCCTATAACTACCCTTAATATTAAAACCAAAAATATAAATCAAGTGCCATTATACCGAATGAATTTTCTCATTCTTCTTGCTATCACACAAACAATAATATTGCACACATAATTCACATTTCTTCTGATATAGACTTATCAAACCTTTTCTCACCAGATATCTTCGTACCTTATTATATTTCTTGGATACATATTCGAAAATTTCTTTCATATCCAAAAATGTAAAAGAATTAATCTTTCCTCTCTAATACAAATACTTATCATTTTATATTCGTATTCCATCTTTCATCTCACACTCATCATTAATCTCATAATAATAATATTTCACTCATATGTTATCACATGAAGATATCAGTCGAATTCGTCGTTTATTTACCACCATATCAAAATCTCGGAAAATAAAGTTTTGTGTAGCAACCAAATCATTCTGATCAATCTTTGGATATCCATGCGGTGTATCATAAAATCCATTTACTTCTTTCATAATGATATCATTATCAATCAATATGAACATATATAATTTGTAATCCTTCTTCTTTTCATAATCCTTAAACATATCGGTATCCTCGAACATGTAATCTGTAAGTGGTTTAAATCTCAAATTTGTTAAATCAAAATTCATAATTTTATACTTACGCACTCAATACTCTATCATTATCCCCATATACATGAAGATACCAAATCGAGCTTATTTATTTAATCAAATTACAAATAAATAATCATTCTTCTTCTTTCATATATTTATAAGAATTAATATGATTAAATTCAAAATCTGTTGCATTGAACATATTCAAAAAAATCTTCTTATGATATCTATAAAAATCATTGGTCTCTTTAAGTGAAAGAGAATCCATCTCATCATTAGTTGGAAGCAACATCATGATAAATTCGTATATCTTCTTCTTTGTAAGAATGAATGCTTTCCAATTATTAATAAATTGATATTTTTTTCCACACTGTTGAAATGTTCTCTTATCGCAACTTCCTTAACATAATTATTAAGTTTATATGAAGCATTATATCTACTTATCAATTCACGATAATCAATTTTTTTAATTTTCTTTGAATCATTTTCTTCAGATGCAGGTTCAAATTTTCTTTTTTTTGAAGATATCTTATTTGAATGTTTATCAAGTGATGATGATATGACTTCTAAACATTTAAATAAGGTACCCTTTATATATATATTTTTACTTCTCATTTATTTAATAATATAATAACACACCAATGAAATCATTTCACGAAAAAACATAAAATCTCAATCTAAATCTCTTTCTTAACCTTCATCAAGATTTCATCTAATCTTGACATTATAATATATAATGTATTGAGATTTGTACATTCGTTTATAAAACTTGTACGTCATCTTTCCATTTTTCTTATTCCTGTTAAACATCTTTCCTGATTCCAACTTCTCATATTTCTCATGCTTGAACCACTCACAATCTGAAAGTGTATGAATATTCTTGGAACGATCTGGACGCCTGCATCTAAAAAATCGATGATACGGAATCTTCAAAATTTCCTTCTTATTTTGATCAACCATCAGGTACACAAAACTTGTAGCCAAATCGATTCATTCATCAGGTATCTCCTGATATCGTATGGTATACTCATTGACATATTTATAACCACGTTTATTCTTTGGTTTACTTCTGAAATATGTATAAGATTTAATTTCACTCATATCTTTGGTCACTCACAATCATCAAATACTGCCTTATATAATTATCATGTTATAATGATTCTCAGATCTTCATTATATAAATTTTAAAATCAATTATAAAAGACATTCTTTATTATAAATACACAATAAAAATCTAAAAGATGCCTAAAACCAACATTCCCAAAATCTCAAATAAAAAAACCGATCCTTGCAACAAATCTCTAAAGAAGATAAAAAAAAAATCTTCAACCAATCTCGAAAAAAATGAAATGAAATTTCTCAAAAAAGAAAACATTGAACTCAAAAAAAATATCATACAACTTAAAAATCTCATCTTATATGCCAAAGGTTACTACAGTCTCTCTTGGTTATTCATGAAAGATACATACAATGTTATAAATAAAATTAAAGATGAAAAAACATCAAATGAAAAATTCACAACACCAATTATTCAACAATTCATTTCCCCTGAAATTAATGAAGAAATACCAAACACAGCTCAAAATATTTCTTAAATACCTATCAACGAATCATCTTAAACGTCTATTGAAACATTCTTTGAAAATTTTCTCGAAGATAATATTAACAATTTCTTAGATAACATAATTATAAATGAAACATGTATTAATGAATATTTAATTCAGCAAATATGATATTTCATATTGTTTACTTCATCTTGGTATTCACTTAGATCCTGGTTTTGGACCACAGCATTCAGGAGGTTTTCTCACACATGTTTGACCGTGATTCGAACAATTAAAACATGTTGGCAATTTATCACAATCAATTCTTTTTTTTCTACATCTATTACAAGCAATCGTGACATTTTTTCGTTTATATGTTAATATTTTTTATTTGATACGTAAAATTGTCAAACATATTTATAATAAATTCATAATATATTTTAGAATAATAAAAAAAGAATGTTCTCAAGAGATCTTCAATTGATCAAATATCTTTGATAAGTCGTCATCATCTTTCCCATAATTCTTGTGTGCAAATTTATTACGTTCATCACAAGTATATTCTGGAATTCTTAAAAATGCATCATCCAATCATCTCAACATATCATAAAACTTGTGATATCGAAATTGATACTCACTACCTTTATACTTATAATTTCTTCCATTATTATGCACAATAAATCCAGATTT
Source organism: Acaulospora colombiana (assembly GCA_910592055.1). Lineage (NCBI taxonomy): Eukaryota > Fungi > Glomeromycota > Glomeromycetes > Diversisporales > Acaulosporaceae > Acaulospora > Acaulospora colombiana. The sequence goes on from CAJVPT010003735.1 coordinate 14,317, forward strand.
TTCTCGATTCAAAAATATCTTATGATTGCTCTGTCTCGACATCTTTGCAATCACAATTCAATAAATTCCATGTAACAACTCAACTGAATCTTATAAATCGTGAATATTGTCATATGCCCAGAAGATTTGATCTCATAAATTGAAATCTCAATCTTATCATCTTGAGCATCAATAATCACAACATCCGAATATGAATCTTTGAATCTAAAATTTTTCAACAAATATGTTTCATACATCTTTTCACATGGTATAATACCCAACTGATAGAAAATATATCGATCCTTATATTCATTTTCAACAATTACATCTAATTCCTTCTCAAAAGATCTAATATTCGAAATCGT
>CAJVPT010003736.1:0-14658 GCA_910592055.1 Acaulospora colombiana
ATAATATATAATTAAAAATTTGTCAAATATGTGAATTTTGATAAATGTCTAATGATTTTTTGAGAAAAATTTTAATGAAATATATAGTAAAAATAATACAAATTATATGACAAATAATGTTAAATTATATAGTAGAAATTAATTGATGATTTATTTATATTATAGTAATAATTGATTGACAATTTATTTATGCTGAATTATATAGTAGAAATTGATTGATGATTTATTTATGTTATTAATATGCTGAATTATTTATTTTTTTGATGAATATTACATAAGTGGTATTATGCCAAATAAATATTTTTTGATTAATGTGAAATAAGTAAAATTCTCTAGAAAAAAACCAAAAAAGAATATTCTTAGAGTAAGTATATGACAAGAGAGTAGATAGTTGCCTTCAAGATAAATCTCTTATTATTAAAAAAGCTCTGTATTGTTTCTTTAGCAAGTAAGTAGGTAGCAATATTTCAGTTCTTCTTTCTTTTAGAACTTTCTTGCCATTGGTAGGAAAGATGTATTTATTACTTTTATTACTAAAAATCTGGTTTTTTTTTGAAGAAAATTGTTTACAAGAAAAAGGAAGGGAGATAAAGATGACTCTTGAAGTATTCTTTCAAATTGATTTAAAGAGAATTATAAGACTTTGTTAGTCAAGAAATATAAAAATTTCTTGTAAATGTCTTTTTTATGTGTGATCAAAGAAGGATCAATGGAAAGAGTTGTGATTTATATTATATAAATTTATAATTTAAAATTATAATTATTTAAGATTTTTGATTTTTATACAATATACATTTACTGTATTAATAAAACTATATATTCATAAAGTAATTAGAAAAAAATATTTTTAAAAATAATTCATTATATGATTTTTAGTCATATTCCTTACATCAGAGAAGAAAAAAAAAAAGAAAAAAAAATTTAACAAAATAAAAATTTTAAGCAATTTTTGAAAAATTAGCTACATGGGAGGATGATTGTACTTGCTTAATTAAAGTTTACATATAGCAATAGAATATGCTACATACTGTGTATAAATAGCACGCGATTGAATTAAGTCAACTGCCGTCGAATCTTTTTTTACAAATTAGGCTTCCAAGTGTATTAATTACTTTAGAAAATAATCAATGTACAATCCTACCGTATATTACAAATAATGTTCGCACATAGGATTATATTTCAAAACGAGATAAAGTCAGGTTTGCTGAATTTTATTGTTTTAAGTCAACTAAATTCACTTCAAACAATTGTATAATTCATCATAGAAATTGACAATATTCCTAGTAACCGAAAAATATGAAAAAATTATTGAAAAACTCTAACTGCTAAGTAACAAACTGATTGAATGCAATACAAACTTCATGGGCACAGATTAAATTTTTGTGGATGACCTTAACCTCCATTTGCGGGTTAAAGATCCCGGTAGAGACTTTTCGGAGGGACGTTGGGTGGAGGCTGGCGATTCGGCTTGAAGTTGATTGTTTCCATCAGAAACAGCCGAGTCTTTAGATTTAGCAAGCTGTGCGAGAGGATCTGATGAATCCCCGGGGTCGCATTCTTCGCATCTCCAAACGTACCCACTGCGTCACAGGAATTGAATTCATGAGTAAGGAGGAATAAAAAAAGGTCTTGATGTAGACGTGGACAGAATATACATACCCCGTCGGCATTGTTCGTCTTGGCGGATTCATGCACGCTAAATGATACCATTTGGTGCAGAAATTGCATCGGATCATACGGTGCACCTTGTCCCTTCCTTTAAGCAGCATAGATTCTCTAGCTTTGGATGGATATATATAGGTAGCGGAGGGACGGTCGGTGGGTGGTGGCTCAATCAGCCTGCAAACGGCACAAACGGGCTGAGGAATTGGTGGACGTTCCGGAGATGGTTCCACTGTTTCAGGTTGCGACTCAACCCGTTCAGTCTGCTGCCCGGAATTCTTTTTCGACTTACGTTTCCCTGGTTTTCGACGCTTTTCCGATTCGCCATCTTGCAGCTCTCCGCTGTTTTCAGATTCAACATTTTTACGTTTTCTCGATTTCGTTTCGGCCAGCATTTCGGGGTCTACAGGAGTCGTCGTATAGAAGCCGGCGGGAGTGGGTGTGGCTGTAAAGAGATGGGTGGAGTTTGGTGTTCTGGGTTGAGTGGCATAAGCAATTTTAGCAGCTGTCGATGATGACGAAATGATAGACGTAACGCTGGAATTAATTAACCCTCTGTATGGAGAGAGACTACTGCTGAAAGGTATGGTTGGTGCACTCGAACCGATGGCCATTGATGTAGAAGTAGAGTTGCCGTTTGTTTGTGTGGTTGAATTGATCATTCCGTGCGCACCGGAAAGCAGATAGGAGTTACCAATTCCCAAATCATTGTTAGGATATATAGAGGAGGTTCCTTCATTTCCTGCAACATTCAAATGACTATTCACTGAATGATTAATGAAGTTATTATGAAGAGAAATATTTATGGAACTAGATCCAGTGCTAGAACCTTCGGCAAGATTGTTATTTGGAGTATATACATTATTTGTTAAGGAGTTAACATAATTATCATCAGAGTTTACGTTATTTCTACTTTTTAAAGTTGAGATGGTATTTTCAACGGGGTTAAGTAATTTTGCAATGCCCATATTGTTTGTAGAATTATTGGATGGTTCTTCTTTTCGATCGTTTAATTCACGATTACAATTCATAGAGTCGGCAACGCTATCGTTAATGATGTTGTTTACAGTGATGTCACCAGCTCCGTTTCCATTCGTGGAGTCATCTCTGACGGCGTCAACAATTCTATTCGTGGCGGCCAACTCAGTATCATCAGTACATGCCCCATTTTCCACGCGGTTATCCGAAACCGCCGAATTTTCATCACATTTCGGACTATCGTCCACAACGTCAACCACTTCCTCCTCAACCTTTGAAGTATCATCTTTCTCCACACGATTCTCAACAACCACCTTACTCTTTGGTCGTCGCCCTCTTCTTGTGGTAGTTTTACTTGCAGATTCTAGAATTTCCTGAGTAGGTGTCTGCACATTTTGCGAGGATCTTTGTCGAGCCCTTTTGGGGGCTCTTCTGGTATTTTTCTTTGATGCGTCTCCATTATCAGTTGGGGGCTCATCAATGTTGATGATATTTTTACTTCTCTTGACAATGGCCCTCGAGGAATTACCAATTGCACTACGTTTCTTTCCTCTTCTTGCTGTTCTCCTTGATTTTTGCTCCTTGGCCATCTGCATTAGGATTTTTTGTATGGCCTTTATACCTAGATTTTGCATGCAGCTTGTATCCAACTGGCTGACATATATCTTTCTCGCACATTCTTTTGTTTGCTGCGTCCATTCTATTTCTTTGGTTGATTCGAGGGTACTTATTAGTGAGCTGACAGCAGCTTTGTTGAAACTCATTGTCGAAGAGCAGATGTTTTGACCTTCTACTCCTGGGTTTGTTAATTGGAGGTTCGGTATGTTGACCATCGATCTCGTTAATATTACCAGGGCCTCGTGTGCTTTTTGCAAATAACCCTCCAAAGCAATATTTTCTTTCGTGGCATTATCGATTTTATTGGTGTAATCAGCCACGTTACTTTCAGACTTTTCCGATTGTTCTTTTAATCCTTGTATAGAAGAATTTATCTGAGCAAGCTTTCTTCGCTGTTTAGCGATTTTCTCCTCCCTCCGTTGCCGATACTGAGCGTAACTATCCTCAAACAATTCACAAAGGCTTGCACCTACATCAGGCTCCCGTTTCACCCGTTCCGTTCTTGCATGTGATTCAACATTCCTCACGGACTCATAGAACCTATCACGCTTACGACACCACTTTTCCCACTCATTAAGCCTCGCCGGTCCGTGTGAACCATGTTGCGGACAATACTTTTTTTCAAGGAAATTTTGAATGGTTAGATGTGAATATGTGAAATGATAGAAAGTGATCTACGTACAACAAAATAAGGATCCGAAATTTCTGGGTCATCCTCAAGGCACTCCAAAAGATTCAAAGATTGAGCACAGGTCACATGCAGCCATGATTTACACTCCCCCGCGTCGCAATGTACAGTTGCACCCTCATTGGCTGCTTTTTCCGCCTTTTCTGAAATGCATACACAGCACGGCTATATGATGTATTTTTTTCGTTTTGGTTTGTTTTGATATTTGTATTTTTTTTTTTATATATTTTTTTAAATAATAATAATAATGAACAATCTTATTTTAGAGAAGTTCATGATTTTTTCTAGTAATATTCACCCTATTCCAATTTTTTTGGTCGATGTTTTCAATCGTGATTTCGCTCATCTCGATAGTCTTTCCAATCCACATTCCCGGCATCCATAAAGCACACACTACATGGACCCATGTTCCGGCCGCATCTCCTTCTTTCATCCTGCGGAATGCACCTGTCTTCTTCGGGCACAGTGCACATATCTGTTGTACAATTTTAAATTTTCTAAGTGAACTGGCCATACAACCTTGAAAGATTATTTCCGCTTACCACCGTTTCCGAAGGTTTCGCCAGGCATCTATCACAATACCATGGTTCATCGGAAGCGGGCAAATGTACAATCCCATAACATTCTGTACGAATGAAGAACTTAGATTAAGACCACTCGCAGCAAAGATGAACTATTATTATAATCTACCTTGATGACAGACAACCTCACAGTCATCACCATCACAATATACGAGCATGTTTTCTTCAGTTGTAGAGCCTTCGAGGCATATACAACAAACTCCCGGATCATCAAGTTTCTGGTGAGAGTACAAAGATATAGTCTTAGTGATAAAATCCATGTTCGCAACGAACAAAATATCTGTACGCACCCATTTTTTCAAGTACTCTTTGATGTTGTCGTCCTGAAGACCGGGTTGAATGGAGTTGGTGTCGATTTGAGTAATGTGCTCAGCCCCGTCAGGTTGCTTGTCGCTAACAATCGTATCATCGGTGTCAGTACTTTCGTCGATGTCACTGCTTTCTTGTTGAACATACTGATAGTCGGAATCGCAAGGATCAGCGTCTTCAATCATTTGCTCAGCAATATCCCGTAGTTTTATTTTGCGTTTATTAGGACCTCGATCCGCGACTAGAAAAGTGAAGTGCAATATAAAGACATGGAAATAATATTTTTGATATATTTATATCATACATACACATTCTAGAATAGAGGGAACTATTTTCTTCTATAGTTTCCTCCTTTTTAACATCATCCTGAACTTGCTCAGGTCCTTCAGCTGTTTTGATAGACCTACCAGTCGATTTTCTTAGCTTCTTCGTAGGTCTTTTATCCTTGGAAATCATTCTGGTCGAAGACAGAAACGATTAATGATCAGATCTAATAATTTTCCACCGTCGATTTTAGGGCCTTCCTAAAAAAGGTTACGCACTATTCGCGCTCGCACAATACGTATGTACGTACAGTACGCACAAAGTACATAAAATAAAATGTGTAAATGAACTTCTTCTTTATCCCGTGACAGAATCACGTGATTGTAATTACCAAATCCGCTTGCCGTGTGCTTTCTACAAATAAATGTTATAAATGTTACATGGTATATATTAAATCAAAGATTCACTTCATTGAAAATTTGTCCATTGTCGTGCGTGTGATACAACCTTATTTGTGACAAACGAAGAAAAAACCAAAAACAAGATTTTATTAAAGATCAAAAGTCCAAAAGAAATGACGCGATTTTTATGATTTGGGGCATTTGCCAAATTAGATATTAATAAATAAAAAATTGAACCAGTATCACAATAGTGGGAAATTTTTTTAAAAAAATTAGGTGCGTATTTTACTTTTTTTTGAAACCGAATTTGAACGTAGGTTTTTGAACCTAATATTAATTTAAATATTTTTGGTCAGTATTACGTTCATAAAGAGACTTACTTCCAACGTCAAAATACTCACATCCGATTGTTCTCTAGACTTGCTGATGCCAAACGCTATTGATTTTGATTTTGATTCACTATTATTCACAAAAGAATTCTTATTATCCGTTTCGTGTGTTTCATTTTTGGTCCCCCGGGATGATGTTATCGGAGAAGTTTGATCACGATTGTTCAATTCCATAGATTCCGCTACTTTTGACGTGGAGCAATTCCCATTGTCCAATCTTTTTTTCTCCGGTGTGTTCGTTGAAATCCATCCTCTCGTACCACTGGTGATCGTTGCGTCTTGTGTCTTACCAGCTAGGACAGTACTAACAGAGGAAGTCCCAGCTTCAATTACGGTTGCCCAACCCCCATTATTTGTTCTTCCGTCTAGAATCTTTGTGGATGTGCTGGTCGTCTCGCTGATCAGAAATTCTCCTGGAGATGACTGCTTGGTGGCTCTCTGTAACGCGGCCTGTTGCATCCTAGCCAATTCCTTCTCTTCTCTCTTACGTTCCTTTTCGCGTTTTTTATATAATTTTGTTGAAGGACGACTACTCTCCTTCATTTCCTTGAATCGCTGTAGAAAGTGAAGGCACAAATGCAATTAAGTGACAATTCCCACCCGTCTACTTCGCAAAGTCAAACGCTTCTCTTTACCTTTCGATGGTTGTGGTCATATGAACTCAAATGTGCTTCATATTCCGTTATCTTTGTATATTGTTTATCGCACAACTCACAATAAAATGCCGCATTGATAATTTCCAGTTCTTTTTTAATTGATTCTCGTTTTTGAACTTTGGACTTTATAAAAGAAAAAAGTCGGAGGTAAATTTTTATTCAAAATGGAAAAAAATTTTTTCTTTTTTTTTGAGTGGTGGTCAGACCTGTCTCTTTAGGCGTTCTTCCTCAGTTTCTTCGGCAATTTTCTCGCTGTCCAAAGCTTTGCGTTTTGCAGTACTAGTCGCATGATAATAATTTTCCTCTTCGAGTTTTCCGACCCCCAGACTATCAGATTTTGTATCTATACGAATTGGCTCCCTTCTTCCTGAAAGATGTATCGATAAATTGATCGTCAGTATTTAATAAGTTCGTGCATCAAAATTCACCGTGGTTTACGATAACACCTTGCTGAGAACTTCCCAATCCTTGACCCGCTTTCCACCCCATCTTCATGAGTAATTTGTATCCTATGTTGGTTTCTGGAAGATGTTCATCCATGCTAGCCATCTCCGTTCTCGATAGATCAAGGTAAGCATGAGGAACATGGTTACGGGGAAGACAAAAAACGGAATCCTCTTCAAGTGGCTCATCGTCAACTTCCTGATCATTTATCGTAAAGTCCTGTTATTTGTGACATGTTGTTCGTATGGAGGCAGGAAGGAAATCATCGCGAGAGAAAGGATCGGTATCGAAGTGATATAAAGAAAAAAGAGAGGCTAAGGGTAATACATGGCACTTTTGTCGAGAACAAAGATTTCTTGTAAAAATTCACCCACTCAACAGGAAATCACAATGCTTGTGCTATGTAAAAGAGGTAACTAAAAAAAAAAAAAAACCCCTTTATCTTCATCAAGTATTGAGGTACTAACCTTTGTGTTTAGATCTTTACTCGAATCACTCGTAAGGTGTGGGCTATACATTATAAGAATCTGGTTTCTAATTAACAAATTAAGGTGCATTATTAACGTTAATTACATCGGTTTTTAAAATGCACATCATGTGACAAAATAAATCGAAGATCCTCGTCAATTGCTATATCGATATTACATGTTTAAGACTTTGTTAAGATTAATTCCCTTGCGCACTTTTATAAGGGGTTGTTCAACACATACTCAAAACATGTCCAAGGGTGTTATAGCAATTGTGGGTACGACGGGCGTAGGAAAGTCAGATCTAGGAATTCGGTTGGCGAAAACCTTGGGGGGAGAAATCATTAACGGCGATTCTATGCAGGTTTTGTGTCTCTCTTGAACTCGTTTAATTCTTTTCCTCCGTGACGGAGCATATTGATTCCTCCCAAGTATGATCGTTGATAATCGAAATACGCGTACGAGGAAGATCAAGCCGTTGATCACCGCGGATATTTATACTCCGTCGTCATAATAATATCAAATAATAAATATTTTATTCTTGGATAATGACCGTAGGTTTACAAGGGATTGGATATCATTACAAATAAAATGCCCTTGGATGAGCAAGAAGGGATTCCGCACCACCTTATGAATTTTCTTGAACCGCATTCCGAGTATCGCGTCACCGAGTTCACAAAAGATGCGCTAAGAATTGTATGAGCAAACTCTTCATTATCAAAGATCAATATCATTCCACTCGAAGTTTATTTGATTTTAATTTCTGCGATGACAAAAAAAAAAAAATCTCAAAGATAAAGGAAATTCATGAACGCGACAAAATTCCAATTATCGTTGGTGGGACCCATTATTATATACAATCTCTGCTCTGGAAAAATACTTTGATCGGTGACGGATCTATTAGCGGCGAAAGCGATTCTGATGAAGAATCAGAATTTAGGGAAATTCTTGATGCGGAAACTGAAGTTCTCTACGAGCGTCTCCAGGAAGTTGACCCGGTGATGGCTAACAGGTGGCATTGGAATGACCGAAGAAAAATCCGCAGGAGTCTACAGGTTTGGTGAAGGTCCTTGGCGTTCGAGCATCTTGAATTTTTCGTCTTGAAACAATATTTAACTCGCTTTCACAGTAGATATATCTGCAAACCGGAAAACCTCATAGCGAATGGATCAAGGAACAACACCAGCATCGATCGGGTGAAACGGTTTCTTCATTAAGGTTCGAAATAATTCACGTGACCTTTCTCATTCTGATTAAATCTGTTAATCAGTTCCTCACTACAGATTTCCTCGTACCTGCATCTTCTGGTTATACGCCGATCTCGAAGTTCTTGATCAAAGATTAGATGCAAGGGTAGACAAGATGATTGAGGTAGCCATGATATCACAATCAAGTAATTATGCACGTTAAAATTTAAGGTGATTACTGCTTACCTTTTGCCCTCCCACGTCTGAACTTAGAGAGGCCTTTTCAACGAAATAGAATACTTGAGAAATGAAGTCAAAGATGGAAAAATGCATGTACCACCAGATCAAAACGCGGAGTACACACGGGGAATCTGGCAGGCCATCGGTAATAAGAATGAGTGCGTTGAATGCACAAGTGCTCGAATTTTAGGCGACCGATGAAACTATTTTCATTTGACCAGGGTATAAAGAATTTGATCCTTATCTGAAAGCTTTGGAAGATGCACAAAAATCTGGTTTGGATGACCCGGATGGTAAGAAATATTCATCGTCATCATCAATAGTGATATTAATATTAAAAAAAAAAAAAAAAAAAAAAAAAAAAAAAAAAAAAAAAAAATTTTTTTAACACTAATGATTCAGATTCTCTGAGAGCCTCTAGCGTCGAAAGAATGAAAATTGTCACACGTAGATACGCGAGACACCAAATCAGATGGATTAGGAATAGGTTATTACTCAAATACCAACAATCTATTCATGAAAGCATGAATAATTTCGATGCTAGACTATATTTATTAAATGCGACGTGTATCCTTTTAATCAAACTCTTGTGTGCACTTTATATAATAAATCATCCATAACTCCATTAATTGGCGTTTGGTAAAATAAAAGCACTGGAAACATGGAATCGTGATGTTCGCGATAAAGCTATTTCTATTGCTGAAGGTATGCGCAATTAATCTCTATGCCAACTGGTATGATATTCGATTTCAGAAGAATGCGTTTTCCTTCATTTTAGAGTATATTAGGACCGGAAATGGCCCAGATCCAAGTTCAATAAATCCTGAACTTGCGGAACTTTTAAAACCAGCGAAGGATACAGAGTATTAATGAAAAAATATTTTCTACCATCGTTTCTCGCCTTACTTTTTTACTCAATTTAATTTCTTTAGTACATTCGGAAGCCTAACCACGTGGACAAAATATAAATGCGATCTTTGCAGTTTCTTCAACGACAACACCCCAGTGATAATAAACGGGCTATACACCTGGAACCAACATCTAAAAAGCAAATGGCATAAGTCGAATCTTAAATTTAAAAAGGAGATGGATGAAAAATGGGGCGGTAAGTTTCCACCGTGGTTCAAAGCAAAAAAGAAAAAAGTGTCAAGCACTATGGGCGAAAATATGAATGATAAATGATTAGGATGTACATATGTTCGAAAGAAAGGTCTCGGCAATTTATAATTTTAGTAATTATTTATTGAGATTAAAGCATAAAATTCTTATTCAAGAAATAAATATTCAATGAATCCATCCTTTCTCATGCCCATCTTCCATTTGTGGTTCCAAAAAACCACGAAATATTATCGTTCCGTTACCATTCCTTTGATTATCATTGTTTGATTTGGACTGTGCAGGCGATTCCTTAATTTCCCAGCGTGCGCCATATCCTTCAGAATTACGTACTTCAAAAACTCTTGTGTCATGCTGAAACAAAAAAAATATCATTTCAAGTAATAAAAATTTATCATGCAAGCTTCAAAGAGACAGATTTCTACTATACCGGAAGGGAATGTAAATTTATCCACGCAGCATCCGTTATAATTTTCGCCAATATTTGATTAGCCTGCTCATTTTTCTGCTTTTCGGCTATTTACATATTTTAAATGATAAGAAAGAATCACGATAACAGCAAATACTAACGAAACTTACTTCCACTGCAAATCCCCCAAAAAGAGCTGGACACATCTCTATGACAATGTTTGGAAAAAGCCTTAGCTCCAACTGTGAGAGTGTTGATAACGTTCGGTCGAACTTGTTTTTTGGTATTAACTTTCATATGACGACGGGTGAAAGATTCGATGCACTCGAACAATGATGGTGGAAGTTGCGTGGCCGACCCTACGGTGGTTCGGAGCCCCAAGAACGTGTTAAGATCTCTGGGCGTCAAAAACTGACAGCGAAATTGTTCACGTTAAGAAGTCAAGTCGAAAGTCTACGCGAAACAAATTGCAATTAATCCAATAATAACCTTAAAGAGAAAGTCACGAAGTGTATTTTTATGCAAACTTTCGAGTACATTGGGAAACCCGTTCCATAAATCCAAGATACGCTTCATTTCTTTCTCGATTTCCTCCAATCTAGACTTTGGCGAATGTCAATTATACATGCGGTATACTGTATGCGCCTTCACGACATTTATGTCGTTTGAACTTGGTCAATCAATAAAAACGATACCTCGACAGATTGATGTTTTCGAGCATAAATAATTTACTATGTTTTATGTCATCCGGGAATTCCCCACCATTTTCAAAGCAATTCCTTAGCATTTCGACCAATGCCAGATAAAAGGGTCTCTCTAGAATTCCTTTTTCGAACCGTGAATCCTTTGACACCTCTGAACTTACACAGGAAAGTATGCATTGATACAGGTGAACCGACATGTCATCAAGAGTTGACAAATTCTGATTTCAGGAAATAAGGTTAAAGTGATGATTTTTTTAAAATTATGAACGAGGTTTAATCATTCTTATATTTTGTGCATTACGTGATCTTCCGCCTGAAATAGACCACCACATAAAGCTGCCCAAGACGAATTATAATTGGGATCTCGCGCTTTCGCATCCAAAAGTTCTTTAACTGTATCCGTAAAATTCATAGTTGGTTAGCATTTACACGTCATTTCCGAATAAAAGAGTATTTGGTGTCCTCCGAACCAGAAGATGATTGGTCGACTAATTTGTCTTATAAACAAATACATACTGTATATTTCAATCAAATTATTCACAATCATACTATCATAACGTGTCTTTAAATAGACTACTTATATGATGGCTAACCCATCATTATATATTATTAGTTAAAAGATTATATTATTTTAAAAATATAAGAAATCCACTAAACTAGTTTGAATTAAACAAAACAGAGTCTTAATTTATACTTTAAGTTAGATTTAGAAACTATATTTTCTTTCCTTAATAGATATTTTTTTTTTAAAAAAAAAAGAATAAAATATAATAAAAATAATTCAAAAAAAATTTTTTTGAACACAAATGAGCAATACATGCTATAAATAGTCTTTATAAGGTTAACTACCGAGTAAATTAATTAATGTCTATTGTGTAATTAGATTCTAAAAATTCATATAAAGAAAGAGAAAAATAGTAGATAATATCTAGCTACTAGTTTACTATCGACCAATAAGGATACTTGCTGGGATAAAATAATGATATGTATGATAATATGGTTAGGTTTTTGTTATATTGAATCTGAAAACCAGTTTAGGTTAAGATATAAGCTATAAGTCTTTTCTTACTAAAGGTTTTAAACTTAATAAGGCATAATCAACTTGTACCAATCTTTTGAAAGGGTAAGCTAACCATGGTTTTTGGTGAATTTTGGAAGATGGTTAAAACAAAATGAGGTTCCATTGTTATTTCTCTTAAGTTACAATAAATAATGGTAATATTATCAAATATTTAGAACAAGAGCTCTTGGCTAGTCATTTACTCTCTAATTAACATTAAATAATAGTCTAGATACTCAGCAAATAAAATTTTACTTTTGATGTTACCAACTGACATTCATACTATTATACTTATTCTTTATTCAGATGACTTTGTAAATGGCTAATGATTATAGAAAAGTATACTTAGAACTTTGAAAATATGATCTCTCTTGTCACAAATTCACCTCTTAATTGTAAGAGATTTCATTTTAATCTTTTTCATAAGTTAAACCTACTAACTTGATCAGAGCAAAGGCTTGATATATTATAAAATTGATAAAATGGTTCATCAGAAAAAAAATAAATGAAAAATTTAGGAAGAAAATCTTGAAAAAAAAAAAACTATTCATTGGTAGGAAGGGTATAAAATGAGTGGGTAAAGATAAACAGGAAAAAAAAAAATAGGTAGGGAAAGTTTAAGAAGTTGGAAAAGACTAAAGAGAATAAAAATATTTTGTTTATAACAATTCAGGCATATACAAAGTCTCACTCCAGGAATAATCCATCCTCAAAGGACAGTTTCCTTTATCTTAGACATTTACCATATGCAAAGTATAGATCCACTCGTGTTTTCCTAAATATAATACCTTTTATATATCAACAATATCAGGAAATTTTTTTGACAAAGATCTCTAAAGATTTTTGGATATAAAACTCTGGAGATGCTCTATCATTGTTAAAAGTCTTTGGAGTGGATATTTATATATAGAACTTCAAAGATTTTCAAATATTTTAAATAATTTTACATTATTATTAAAATATTTATTTTTAAAAAATTTTTTTTTTTTTTAAAGAGGATAATGAAGCCCAGTTTATTGAAATCAATAGAACAGACCTTATATATTAGTTAGCTATTTAATTACAGGACAATTCTATAATCAATGTTATACTAACTATAGCAGGCTTAAACCTATCCTATCATTATAACTATAAACCTGATTGTAACACCTTGTGTATCCCTATGGCTTGTTGCTGGAGGAAGCCCTCCTATCCCACTACCTATATCTGTGTTACAGGCTCAGGATCTATAACACAGAACCCCTTTCATATCTCATCCCGCCAAATATTCTTTTTACAGTACTTATTACAGTATGCTTACGGAATACCTGCGTGAAGTCTTAGATGTCATCTCGTCCCACCAGAGCACTCTTTTTACATGACCTATTATAGCCTACCTATGGAGTGACCATGTGGAGTCTTGGGTGGATGTCGATTTTTTGATAGAGACTATCCTCTAACTAACGTGCCTAGACTTCGTTAGCTTTCTTGATTACGGCATGCAGATTTTCAACCTATCTGCAGGAGCTTGAAAGAATCTGTCTTGTAACGAGGTAGCTTCAACACTAAAACTGGCTAAAGCATCTTGTGATTTTTGGATACCCCATGATCGGACAGGGTCTTGGCCAGAGGTAGTTAGATCGTCATCATGAAGCGGATGAGATTTTTTTGTACCACCTAGGCTTTAGGTGGTATTGCTTCACAGTGGTATTGAACTCGGAAACAGTACTTGGTGACCTGGGAGCGTTACCACTATGCTATCGACCTACAGGTTTTATTTTTAAAATTTATTTATTTAAAATTACTTTTTTTTATATATTTTTATTAATCATTTACATTTATATTACTTATTGCTGAAGTAGATCTTTTTATTTCTACATTTTCTAATTGTAATCCCAGATCATTTTCATTATTTTCTACTTTCTCCAGAGTATTTTGAATTTCAATGTCTTTCTGCTTATGTATTTCTTGATCTTTATCACTTGAATTACCTTCCATAAATCTAATTTTTTTTTAATTTTTTCTTAAAATAAATTATTAATAAATAAATAACTCTATAATATTTCGAAAAATTTTAAAACTTACCTTATTTTTTTCTATTTTACTTTTAATTAATACTACATTAATTAAAATACTTTCATTACTTGGATTTAGAATCATTTGACATATTGCGATAGTGAAAGAAACTTGTTTCTCAGAGGCATCTCCTTTTGACTAGACTTTTTCAAGAATGCATGCTATCATGCTTTAATTTTCCTCCCTAAAATAAACATGAAGATTTTTGAAGTATTCCTGGATTTTTCGCAATTTTTTTTAGGCCATAATTTTGGTAGCAATTGCATTTATATTGATTGTATTCAAGAAGTTTTTATCAAAGATTGAAAATATGACATTCCAGATTTTTAAAGTTATGGTCCCTTGAAGTAATTTGTGTTGTTTTACAAGCTATTAAATAAATAATATTGTTAATAAATTTATTTATATTATTAATAACTGCAATAATTAC
>CAJVPT010003737.1:0-14657 GCA_910592055.1 Acaulospora colombiana
TCTGGTTTTTCCAAGAAAATTGCCAAAAAAGGAAATTTTTTAGGAAATTTAGGATCAGCGGAAAGAGTTTTTTTTTTATTTTTTTACCATGGTATTTAAGGTCTCCCATTTTGAGAATAAGTTTATATTTTATTAACCCTGCAAAGAAACTTAGTATATTCTAACTAGTTGCTGAGAAATGCTTCACTAGCCTGGAAGTTCACTTGTCTACTTTATCCATTTCTTCACTATTATCTACTATTAATCTAGTATTCTTCTCTTCTATTTCCTTTTTTCTTCCTATAAAAGTTTTCTAAAATTTGTCAGAACTCCTTTGAGGCTTTTATTTCATATCTTCTTCATATGTTTCTTATATACTGGGTATTCTAGCAAGTGATTAATTGTTTCTTCTTCCTGAAGATCTTATGCAATACATTTCACTTGCTTATATAGATCTGGCCTTCTTATTATCAGTTTTCTCAATATTAGTAGCCTATCATTTATTAACTTGATCAGAAAGCTTTTTCTTTGACAATCTTTGAAAGATATATCCCACATATGGCTATTTATTCTCTTCGATACTAGATTTCATGTATGGTCTTGTTGTTCTTGAATTTGATAGCTCTATTTCTTTTCTGTTCTATTTTGTAATGTCTACTGATATGCTGTAGTCTTATTATTTATTTTCTTGATAAATTGTCTTATGGGATTATCTAAAGTTTTGTTCTGCCACTTGATTTTTGTGAAATTTTATATAAGATGCAATTTTTCCATTCTATTGCTAGAAGTTTAAGAGCATCTTTGGCTAGGGCATCTACTTTATCATTATAGAGGTCTCAAAAATATGCCTTGATCTTGATAAGCTTCAGATCTAAATTTTTTTTCTTAACCGCTCTACCTTTCATGCCCATAGTAACCAGTTTTTATCCTTTAGCCATCTTTTATGTGTTCTTTTTGGATCTTCTTTCTCAACTATTTTTTACATTGAGATGCAGGCTTGACTATTTATAGAGATTTCAATTGAGCTACCTACTGGAACTGCTAGAAGTATTGTGACTATTGCTATTAGTTTTGCACATATGGATGAGCACCAACTGTCTACTCCTGTTTGAAATCTACTTTCTTTTTCTATATTGCTTATTTGTATCCATACTGCTCCCATCTTCATATTGTCATTTCCATGATTTATTAGTAATTTATCTAAATAGAATATTAACTTTTGTTTGGATTCTAGATTATGTTGAAGTATTTCTATTAGGTAATCTTGATATACTCCTTTTTTAATATTTTCTTTAATGATTATTTCTTCCCAACTTTTTATATTTATGTAATCCATCTTGATACCTTGGGAAGTGGACTGTTGGATTGGCCTCTGTAGACTCTATACATATACTTGATTGCTATCTATTGTTTTTCTAATTGTTCTTTCCAAAGATATTGTGGGACATAGGATTGTTAGCATCTGGGCTTTCCTAGTACTTTTTCTTGTATTAAGATATAGTATCATATATATCTTTTCCATATCTTCCTTTATTATACAACTCTTTTCTTGAATAAAACCTTTTGAGCAATCCATGCATTTAATTAGCTTTATTTCTTGATTATTTTCATTATTTTGGCACTTGTAGTGTTTGATCTTTGCTTTTTTCTTAAGTTCTTCTTGTAGTAGCTTTTTCCATATTAGTTGATAATTGATATTCTTTTTAATTATTCATATTTTTTGCTTCTTGTCATGGTCAAGGCTGACTATAAATATATTGACTTCCATTTTAACCAATCTATTTTTTATGTCTTTATAAGTTGATTTAAATGATCTTTAAGGAATATTCTACTTATGTTTAAGAACCATTCTGGAATAGAATGTTTGCCAGTTTTTTGGATAAGTTGGACATGCATCAATTTTTCACTTCATTTGCTTCATAGTCGATGAGCTGATATATATACATCAACCTATTGTTTCTTAGTGATAGTATGGCTTTATTATACTCCTCAGGTGAGAGATATTCTTGAATCAAACTATTTTCTTTTTTCTATTCAAAGATATCATACCATTTTTAACTTTGAAAAGTAATTCCCATATCTCTAGCTAACTTAATTACTTGGAGCGAAAAGTTGCCTTTATTTATAAGATGGTCTAGTAAATTACAAGTTAGCAGGTTGAGTGGTTCCCAATATTTGATTTATGTTTATTTGAGCCTTATGATTGTTGTGATTCCTGCTAGTTCAAGATTATTTAATCTATTGCACAATTTTGTTATCTGATTTTCTTTTTGTAACATTCAGATGCTTTTCAAATTATGGATCTTTGGATGATATATTATACTATTAGGAGTAGATTAATATAATAAACTTTTGTGTTTGAAGAGTTTTCTATATACTGTTGTTAACGTGTTGCATATTTTTCAGGACAATATGCTATGCTGTATTTTAAATTATATCCTTGATATTAATATTCTATTTAAAATATAGAGTGCCTGCTTATCTGGCACTTTTTTATTTTTGAGAACTCTAGCAATTACATGGATTTCTTTAAGTACTTTTTTTTTTAGTTCGATCGAGGTCTTTTGATTGTCTATCCAAATTCCTAAAAATTTTGCTTGATCTGCTCTGTCAAGCTCTTTTACAACTTCTTTTTTAATGCCTACCTGGACTTTTTTTGGATAACAGTTAGGATTGTTAATAGTAATTAAAACTGATTTGTTACTATTAATCTGAGAGTCATTGGCCTTATAAAAAATTCTTGCTGTCTCCAAGATCTTTTCCATATCTTCCTTGAATCTTGCCATCTATGTTGTATTATCCATAAAGGCTATTACAGCATATCTTGATTCTAACTTTTCAACTTTGTGATTGTTTAAGTCTAGATTCCAAGTAACTGATATTTTATATCTTCTATTTGTATCATATTGGATTTTATATAGTAAAAGGTCATAGAAGATTCTTAATATTAATGGTGAAATAGTCTCTCCTTAATCAATTTTATTTCCTGCTTTTATAGGATTGATAAGATCATCTTCAAATATGACTTTGAATTCTCTGTTTTTGACAAGGCTCATTATGATCTTAATAAAACCTTTCGATACCTTGATTCTTTCTATCGCTTTTACTAGCATATCCAAACTAATAGTGTTATAAGCTTTGGCTATATCTTGAAACAATATTTACAGATCTTTTTTGTTTTCTCTCACATCTTCACAGATGTTATTTAGAATTTGGATTGGTTCTGCTGTACATTTTCCTGATAATCCTACATAGTTGGATCCTTGAGGATATTATTGATCTTACAAATATTTCCCATTCTGTTGATCAGAACTTTAATGAAACACTTTCTAGTGATCTCCAATAATACAATAGGTCTCATATTTAAAAGTTCACAATTCCAAGGCTTTGACTTGGCTATAGAATATATATGACTTTGCCTCCAGAATATAGGAGTAACTTCACATTTCAAGAAGTTATTAAGCATTTTCTTCAGGTATTCCTTTTCATTCTGACTTAATTTCTTTAACATCTTATAACTAATCTGTGATTTGCTTGAAGCCTTGTTATTGGGAAACATCTTGAGTATTTCCCATAATTATTCTTGTGAGATTGGTTCAAGAAGGTTTTAATATTAGCTCTCTTGAATATAGTTTCTGGGATTGTACTCCTTTTTTTAATCTTCTGTCAGATTATCAAAATTGGCTTCTCTTCTCTTGAAGGCTTCTAGGTGATATCATCTTATCTCTTTTTTGATTTTATGTTTTTCTGTTATTATATATTTGATATTACCTTGTCTAATTTTAATCCTATTTAATATAATTTTACTTCTTTCTTTATTGATTAAGGAGCTTACCATTTTTCTTTGATTGTTTTTTAGATTATTATATCTTTGTTCTAATACAATTTTAATAATGTCTCTTGTCTTTTTGGTTTCAAGTCTTTGACTAATGAACTTTAAACCTTCTATTGTACCTTGGATATCCTTTTTTAATTATATTTAGGATATGTTGAAGATACTATATTATACACAATAATTTTCAATCTGATGATAGGGGTTGTGAATAGCATTATGTTTCTCTATTGCCTTGCAAAGGTTTTGTAACTTTTCTATTTCTTTCGAGGTTTCAGCTTTCTTGAGGAGTTCTTTTAGTTGCAAGGCTTTTCTATATTTAACAAATTCAGGGTTGTGTCTATTATTTCTTTCTTTATGTGATATGACCTTTTTTGGTTTAAGCTTATTGAAAGCTGCTTTACACATCTGTTTTTCAAAGACTTCCCAAATCTTGTCTATGAGTTTTCCTTCTTTGTCTACTTCAGGTTCTTCTAGGAGAAAAGGTTTCAGTTTTATCTTGAATTTATAATCCAAGTTTTCTCGATAGGCTTGCCACTGTTCTGATGAAGATTCTTTTATATCAATTCTTCTTTTGTTTTGTGTTTTTTATTTGATAGTTGGGCTTCTTGTAAAGAGGTCTTCATCATAGAGAGTAATTATAAGCATAGTATAATCACTCCCTGTGATTTCTTGTATTTTTTGGTTATCAAATTGCAATAACAGATATCTTGTTAGGCCCTGTGATACTCAAATATAATTAATTCTACTAATGCTTATGGCATCCCACCATGTTGGGGTTTTATTTTTGTCTTTCTATACTGCCTGGATATCTATAAAGCCCCATTTATCCAGAAAGTTGAATAGTGGAATTTCAGGATGCTAAGAAGCTCTATACATAATCTTGAAAGATATTGTTCTATCTTCTGATGTGTTATAGGTAGCATTGAAATCCTCCATTACTATTATATAAAAACTTTGTCTCTGCTTCCTTTTAATAAGACTAGTTAACTTCTCTTATACCTTTTTGCATTATTGTTTGTCTGAAGGAATGTAAATCTATATAATATAGACTTTTTTCTTTTTCATGAGGAAGTTAGCTACTATTATATAACCTTTCCTTTCTTCTATCGATACTATTTTCTTTTCCAGATCTTTTCTGATTAGGAGGCTAACCCTCACTCTAAATAGTATGTCTTTATTGGTACTATAAAAATGCTTGTAGATTTTTTGATTTTCAAAAGCCCATTTTGCATTAGTTTGGGTCAGCTTAGTTTTATATATTTCCATTATGCCTATTCTTTGTTCCTATATTTCTTCAATAAGACTTTATTGATTTATCTTGTCTGTTGCACATCTGATGTTGTGTGTGCCTATTCTTACCACTCTTTTCTGGATATCTTTTTCTATTCTACTTGTATTCTTTATTTGTTTATCTTTTTTTTTTTTAATTGGCGAAGTCCTGCTATTGAGTTTTTATTAGTTTATTAATATAGACTTACGTATACAAATTTAATTGCGAGTCTATACATTTATGAGATAAAAAAACACCATGACTCAGTATTCTAAAGTAGAAACTCTGTGACTTGTAGCAGTTCACCTTTGTGGGTGCTAGTGTTTCAAGACTCTACTAGCATTAATATTTATAGAAAAAAGAAATATGGAAAATAACTATTTTAAAGCATATGTTCAGTTATAATGTTTATTAGTTCTATATATAGCTCTTTAAACCTGTCCTTTAGGTATTTTTCAAGATTTATTTGGGCCTGCTTTAGTGTGGGATCTGTCTCAAAGCTCTTTATAGCTTGGATAGTTAGTGAGTCTGGACTTGGTAGTGTTATACGTTGGTTATGCCTTTTGTTCTTAGCACACCTTTTCTATCGCTAAGCTTTTTATTTATGTTTTGGCTTTTTTCCCACTCGATTGTGATGTTTTACCTCAGTTTTCATGCTTCCTGTTTTTTTTGTCAGAACTTATGAGTGACTGTTCTAATTGCTTCCATAGCTTTGGATCTATTCTTAGTTATGGATTCTGCCACTTATACCATGTCATGTGTTATAACTTCTTTAACTATATCCTTCCATTCAATCTTGTACTGTGTTTTTAATGGCTTTTTGTATTCTTGTAATATTTAGTTCTTCTCCATTTTTTTTGGATTTGTTCTTTTTGTTTTCCATCTGCTCTTGTCATGCTTTCATTTGTTAATGCCTGAATGTATTCTTCCTGGAGTCTTGTCTATATTGTACCACATTAAAATATATAATTATTGTTTTTCTTGTGTTGTTTACATACTTTGCACTTATTATTAGTATATATGTCTGGGCATCTCACATTTAGCTTGTCTATAGTTGATAGTTCTCCTATCCATGTCTTGATTGTGAATGAATGGTTTATATAGTCTTTCATATTTATCAGGGTTGATGTGATTCTTGTTGGCATTAGAGGCTCCAAAGTTAATTGTCAATATATTTCCTTGACTTTCCTTTGGTTCAACCAGTCCTGGTTCCTCCGTAGTGTTCTTTATTTACTTGTCCATTTGTTTTTTAGGATTTATTTTATCAAGGGCTTTACTACTATATCAAATTACTTTTGATTCTATTTTGTGAGTACCTTGGTCATTGTATTCCTTTATGCATTTATAGTGATAATATGCTTTGGCTTATCTGTTAATTTTGTAGCAGCCAACTTGTCTGCTTTTTCATTGCCTGGGATGCCTGTATGGCTCTTGACTTTTTTCCAATATACTATTAATTTTTTTGTCTTTATAATCTCCTTAATCATATTGCTGAGAATTTGATTTGGATGATCTGTTTTCTCTTGGTATCTTTTATTTTTGGTTGTAGGTCTCTGAGGACATTGATGACTGATTGGCTGTCTATAAAAATGGCGATAGTTTTATTTATGTTGACTGTACTTACTGCTATTAGGATGGCTATTAGCTCTGCTCTTATAAATGAGAGAGTATTATATATTTCTGCTTGAAATTCTACTACTTGTTTTCCTAACTGGGTTGTAATGATCCACCCCAGACCCATTCTACTTTTTTCTGGATATCTAGTTAATGACCCGTCTGCATAAATATCTAGGTTATTATGTTCACTTATTTCTTCTGCTATGTGTATCAGCTTGTCTATAATTTTTTTGTTTCCACTTATCCTGCTGTTAATTAGATAAATCGTTTTATGAAAGGGGATCTAAATGAATCTGTGGTACTGTCTTGGGAAGTTCCAACATCATTTCTCTTTCATATAATGCTTCCCTTATTCACTGGAGGGTGAAGTGCAACCTTTTCTTTATAGATTGTTATACAGCTAGTTATTCTCTCCCAGAATCTGCTGATTTTGAACTTTTGTCTACTACTATATTAATGACTCTTGACCTTATTAGCTCAGTGATGCATTGCCCTTGTTTCTTGTATTTATTTCTTATTATTTGATTGTTTTTTTGACATCCTTTGCATTTGTAGAGGGGAGATGTTATTGAATTTTGTATCTTGTAATTGGCTATTATTCTATTAGAATCTATAACTTTTTTTTTCTTGTATATAGTGATTTGATTCTCTGATTCTGTTGCTAGCCACTTGATTGTTACCCTTGCCTGGGAAGGAAGGACTGGAGTATTGTTGCAGAATTTGTTATAGGTATCAGTGAAGTGAAGGCCTGTAGTATTTATATAGGAGTTCTTGTATAGATCTGTGCATATGACTTGGTATAATTCTTGAAATCATCTAGGAATTCTTCCTTGTCTACCTTTCTTTGTTCTGAGTTGCTGCTATGTTAGTGGTCTTGAGAGGTCATTATTTATGAGTTGTTCTACAAATAGAATTTCTCTTTTTTTGAGGACTTGTCTATTTTTATTATACTACTCTTTTTGAATTATATCTCTGATTACTATTTTGCCTCCCTTTGGGGAGATGCATATTATTACATAGTCTGTAGTCTTGAATGTGATACCCTGTACTTTGAGCATATTGAGGATATCATTTGTTAGATTTTGTCTTTTCTTTGTCCAGTATGGATACTTGTCTTCCAAGATCGAGATGTTTGACCAGTATTGGTTTTGAAGTTGTTGTAAACTGATCCATACCATTATACTACATATGTTATTACTATTGATTCTATTATACCAGTTATTGACATGTGCCAATACCTGTTTATTTCATATGTTGAAAAGTTTGTACCCAAAATCTGTATGAATAATTGCATTTGATGCTGATATTGGTAAGTTACATTTATGTTTAAATGTTTTTACTATTTTACTGTTGAGGTGATTGTATTCTTGTTTCAAAAGGACCATGTCATTGAGTAGAAATTCAATTGCTAGATATAGAACATGATTATGTGCTTGTTTGTCTGTGATTTTCTTCCATTTTAATAAGTTCATATAGTTATCTATTCTTTTTTTGATGAGTTGTTTTTGATGTTATTTCTTTCCATTTTTTGATATTCAGATCCCTAAAATATACACTGTTTCTTCTTTTTTTATAGATAGCACCTTGGTTCCTGTCAAGATGACTCATATTTCTCGATCTGCCCTGCTTGTGTTAATGCAGATAAGCGATGACTTATCCCAATTGGCTTGAATATCATTGATGCTGAAAAATTCTGTAGCTAGATTTAAGATTTTTTATATATCCCCTTTATTTTGTACGTATCATATAGTATCATCTATATATGCCATTGCTGTTACCATTTGGGATAGTGCTTGTTGTGATGTGCTATTGGTATTGACTGTTATTAGATCCATTGTCCAGGTAACCTTCATTTCATATCCCAATTTCTGATCTTCTATCTCTTGAAGCAAGGGGTCATAGAAGATTCTCCAAAGTAGTAGGGATATAGTGTCTCCTTGATCGATTCTATCCTGAACTTCATATCTTTCTGTGTGCCCATATGCTGTGATGACATTGTTGTACCTGGTTGTCAGCATGTTCCTCAGGATTTTGATAATTGTTTCTAGGGCTTTAATGTGCTTAAGTGCCCTTATCAATATGTCTCTATTTATTGAATCATATGCCTTACTTATATCTTTACTGAATATCCATGCTTCTTTTTTTGATTCCCTAGCTTCTTCTAAAATATTATTCATTATGTATATCGATTATTGTGTGCTACTGCTAGGTAAGCCTGCCCAATTATTACTACATATAATGTTATACCAGTTGAATGTTGCTGATAGTCTGTTATTCAGAATTGACATGAAGATTTTTCTTGTTGTTTCTAGGAGGGTAATTGGTTAGGTGATGTTGATATCTTTCATCCAATTCTTCAGTTTGGGAATTGGATAAACTTTATCATGTTTCTATTCTTTTGATAGTTCCCTTGTTTTAAGGATCAAGTTGTACATTGTTTCCAATACCTGTATACCTTTGTGGCCTAGACTTTTTAGAAGGATGTATGAAATTTTAGAGGGGTCAGGTGCTTTGTATTTGCTTTTTAACCATATAGCTTCTTGGATTTCCTGAGTGTTTATTCTAGCTATACATTGGTTGTACCATTCTGGTTTAATGTGATTCATTGGTGCATATCTACTGTATCAGTTGAGAAAGTTCACTAAGTTTAAGATTTTGCGAGCTCTTGTTTATTTCTTGAAGTGATCTTTAATTTTGGTTTTTATTTTCTTGAAGATAGTAACAATCTTGATATTGTCTGTTGTTGTGTATTCTATGAGTCTTATTGTATCTATCCTTCTTTGCAGCCCTGCCAATATACTATTAATCATTTTTTTTGATTGTACCTGAAGGTGTTTGTAGTGGTTTTTGATTCTACTATTAATGATCTTGTTCTTCTCCCTTATGATTCTTTGTTGTACTACTTGGGTTTCTATTTTCTACAGTTTATAGAGTTCTATTAACCATTGGTACTATTTACTGCAGATGTCCAGTGTATTTGGTGAACTGTTCAGTGAGTTACTGATTTTATTTTCTTCTTTGTTGATGGCTTTTACCAGCTCCCTAATTTTTTTCTCTACTCTTTAGTCGGTGTTACTGGTTGTGAGATATCTTTTGTATATCCTATATGTTTTCTCCATTAGTAATGGTAGTTGCATTAATTGTCTATATTTGGAGATATGGATCGTTGTAATATTTCTACTCTTTCATTTCTTTTTTAGATATTTTTTACTAGTTTCTAGCAAGATATTCTTGAACCCATTCCAGATGTCCTCTATTGTCAGATATTTATTTGCTATGATCTTTGCTACCTTCTTTTCTACCTCTTCTTTGAAATTGCTCCACTGTTTTTCTGTTGAGTTCTGGTAGTCGATCTGCTTGTTATTTGTATTCTTCTTGTTTACTAATTTGTTCCAATGGTTGTGTGGTGTGCTAATCTTAAGGGTTACCATTCTGTAATCAGTGTTGATTGCCACACTTAATGATATGTGTGATGTTTATATGATGTGTTGTACCAGCGGTTCTGATACCCATATATAATATAGTTTACTGCCATAGCTGCTTTTGTTCCTGATATATATGTAGCTTCTAATGCTTGGGTTTATATATCTATAAACATCAGTAAAGTCAAATATTATGAGTATATTTATTATCTTCTTGTTGTTTATCCTCAGTCTTTTTTTGTTTGAGTTTGATCTACGATTCTATCTGAGATCTCATTAAAATCTTCCAAAATAATTATGAAAAAGTTCTTATTTGAGGTTTTTTGAATTGTATGCTCCAACCAGTTGATTAATAATAGCTTTTTTTTTATTTGTGCTGTGTTTGCTGGACTGTATATTGTGATTATTCGATATCTAATTTTGGCTTTAAAAGTCATGTTGATAAACAAATATCTGTTTTGCCAAGTTCCAGAGTTATAAATGTATGTTGCCTATTTCTTATTAATTATTAACTCTACTTCTAATCCTGTCTGAAACTGTATATCTCTTGTAGTCCATATTGTGAATTTATCTTTCTTATTTGTCTATCTATGGTTATATGGTAAGTATGTCTCTATGATGCCTATAATATCAAATTCCTCTTCATGTGCAAACATTGTAAGAACTATTTATTTGTTTTCTTCATTGATACCCTAATATTTATTGTGCTGATTTTTCAATTTTTTCCTGATATGTCTCTATTGTTAGCTATTTCTATATAATTTTGAAATAATATTCACTATATTGGTGTTGGTTTATGGTTGTTGTCCTCTACTTTACTCTTTCTCTTGAAAGATTCCCTTTGTGCTTATTCTGTCATACTACTATAAAGAGTTGAAAACTGGTGAAACTATCAGTTGTGAGATTTAAAAAAATTTATTGCTTCCTTCATTGTGAAGCTTATTTTGTGAGTTGTTTTTGGTAGGCTTCTTGAGTAGACTTGATGTTCTGAATCCTTGTACTTGCATCAGTTGTCTGTTCTTTATTATTGTTCCACATGAACTTTTTTAGCTCTTCCATAAGTTCATTTATGCTCTCTGGATACCTATTGACACATTCCTGTTCTAAAGCATTCACTTTCTCATTTAGGTCTTGCAGGTTGTTTTACATCTCTTTTATCTCCTTTCGGATTGCTATCAGGCTTTCCAAATATCTTAATTGTGTTGTCTGTTGTCTGGGCTCCCATATTTTAGTATATTGGCCTAGCTTCTTGGATTATTATCAGTTCTGGGTCTTTTGATATTTTTAATACTAGAATTGGTCTAGTGCATCACCTGAGGTGTAGCTCTTGGATTATTAAACCTATTGGTGTATTGTCTTGGAGGAAGGAATTTGGGTTTGTTAGGGCAAGTATATGAATTGTGTTCTGGTAAGCTGAAAATAGACATAGTTTTATTTTATGATTAATCCATTGTGTTTGGGACTTTTTAACTACGAGGGCCACTGATTTAGCTTCTTGTAGCTATTTCCTAGTCTAAAATATGAAAACGGTAAACCTCTTGGCTCAGTTGTTATTGTCATGAAAAATGTATATCAATTTTGCCTTGGTACTTGTGATTGTAACTGACAGATCTGCTACTGTTATTCCTGGTTGTAATAGCATTAGTGTTGTACTAAACTGCTTCCTTTACTCCTTGATCTCATGTATTTTATAGAACAGAAAAATTCTATATGAGTAGAAACCCTTTGTAAGTGCCCAATTTTGACCAATCTTTACATAGTCAGATGTATTAGAGAATGTGATGTTCATGGTTTGGAAGGGTTCTGCTTTCTGCAAAGTGATATAGTCGATACTGATTTGTTCATCAAAAAACTTATTAAATCTGTTTTGAAAAAATATTGAGAAATATCCCATACCCTGATGGTGCAAGTGTTGCTTTCTTGGGAACTAGTGGTGCGATCAATCTAAATTTGATATTTTCATAGTCTGTGATTTTTATTGCATATACTTTTTGTGCATCTTCTTGATTGCCAAAAATAGCTGTAATTTGCAGCTTGCTGATTGGGTATTCAATTCTCACATATTTTAGGGAGGAGAAGTGTCCCATTTTTTGTTTGATAAGATCGATTTTTTCTCATGATTTTGTCCTAGTGTCCATTCTGGATTGATAAATGTTTTCCATAGTTTGAGAAATGCTTACTTGCCATAAGTGTTTCGTGACATAGATAGTCTTTCTTGCATGTCACTTTGGCTCTCATAGCTATAGCCAGTCTGACCAGTAATATCCAGTTGCTTGTCCTGTGCTTGCGGCTCTGGGGTGATTCTGTTTTCAACTTCCTTGATTATAATGAGAAATAGTGTTCTACTGTGATTGATGCTCTCCATTATTTCTGCTGGTTGTTTTGTTTCTTTTGTCTCAATTTCCTCTAACTGTATAGATGTGTTCTCTTTTTTCTTCCCTCCTGACTCGATCTCTTCTTGCTGCATGTGTGTCTTCTCCTTTTCCTGTTCTTTACATTTGTCAGTAGTCTTTTTTGAAAGGGCTAATCTGGTTTTAAGCAGTGTGTATCTGATTTATAATGTCAATATTGTTACTTTGGCCTTCAAAAACCTGCCATTATTCTTACTGATCCTATCAACATTGTATTTTGGTGTCATCTGTCTTTCTGAACTTCTCAGTTGTCTTGCAGAAGCCATCTTGAGAGAAACTGCTACTTTGTAGCTAGAAGCGAATTCTTTTCTGTTTTTGCCTAATTAGAAAATTTTTACGATTTCAAAATTTTTTGGAAAAGAGGTTTTTTTTTTTTTTATTTGCTCATCTATATTTTGACTTTTCAAAAAGATAATATACTCATTCTGTAGGAATTTATCTATGTTTAGATCACTATCTTGTTCTATAGCTTTATCTGAATTTATAGTTTGTACTTTACCCTTGTTATAAATCTTATTTGAGGAAGAATTAGGATCTTTTTTCCTATATCTATCTTGATCAACTGGTGTAACATTTTAGAAGTGGTCAGTCCATTCTAATCCTCCTCTTCTTTGTCAGTTGCGTCTTGATTAGCTTTCAAACTTCCATTCAGTTTTTCTAGATTTATCAATATGAGCTTTAGTGGGTCTTGCTCATCATCAAACTCTGGTTTATTATAGTGTTTTCTATTTTGATTCTCTGGTGGACTTTTAGGGTTTCCCAATGGTACTCTATTACTTCCTGTTGCTAGGTGATCTAGGGTTCTATAGTGTCTTTATGGAGTATTAATATTCTGATCTTGATATCTTTTTCTTTGATTAATTGGCCACTTATATTCAAAGGTTGCATTAGAGCTTAATCAATTCACTATTTGATGGTAAATCTGATATGCATTCAGTATCTATTTCTACTATTCTATGTCCTATTCTTCCTCTTAATTTTTCAATTCTAGGTTTAAGACTCCTTATAGTTTTTCCTATAGCTTTTATGCTTCAGAATAGTCTTATTTCCTGCAAGAAAATATCTCTTGCAAGCTTTTGTTAATACTTCTTTTGTTGCAAAATATATTACTATAAAATTTTGTTTTTTTAGTATATAAGAATTTTTTGATATATAATAAGCCTTAGCTTCTATACCATTAAGTGCCCTGGCTACCAAGCTTGAGAGTATTCTATTTGTACCTAAAAGCTTGGCTGAGTGTTTGTTTCATTTAATCAATACTTCATTTATTTTTTTATCGGTCAGTAAAAAAAAAAAACTCTTTCCCGCAGATCCATTTTTTCTAAAAAATTTCCTTTTATAATAATTTTTAAAGGAAAAGAAAAGAAGAATGGAGAGATGTCTTCTCAAAGAGAACTTCACAGCAAAACAACCCAGTGGAGACCCAACTACAATGAGAACACCCTCACGAGAGGTAACGCAATCAAGTCATGCAAAGAAACAACAATGCGAGTAGCAAAGGAAAACACTATAAATAAAGGAAAAGTCAAAGAAAACAATCAAAACGAAACCCGTAGGGAAGATTCCAGCACTCAAAACTTGTCCCAGAACCTGACAACACAGACCACTATATTCAGTTCACCAACCGTAACCATCCAGACCACCAACTAGAGTGAGGAAGTCGAAGAAAATATCTCAGTTAACAAAGCTCCAACAATGAACCAACCCAACAGTATCCCAATAACAACCCATATGAAGATGACAGAAGAGGCCTCCCAAGAAACAACCAACAAGACACAGAGAGTGGCACGCATTGACGACTCAGACATGGAAATGGAGATAGAAAAAGAAAACCAAGGTTCAACTTCACGATGGCAACAAGTCGGAGACAAAGGCAAACAAAAGGCGAACATCCGAATTATTAAACCAAGACCCTCTCTCCTTTTGACAAAACCACCCACTATGGCAGAGAGAGAGCCAAGATTGGCATCCTGGCTGTGGACTTACCAGGCAAAACCACAGCTCAAAAGATAACATTCCTTATTAAGACCCTAAATTCACCGGACGGACTAATGACTATCTGAAGTGAAAAGAAAAAAGAGATCAAACACATCATTGCCATTCTGAGCAACAAACAAGAAGCA
>CAJVPT010003738.1:0-14657 GCA_910592055.1 Acaulospora colombiana
ATCTTCTCATCATTCTATATCTTTGATTCTTAAATAAATTCATATTTAATCCCTGTTTTGCGAATTCAATTTCTAATATTGCAAAGAACTGATTTTTAAATAAAAAATATTTACATCATTTCAATTGACAAACGAAATTCCTTTTTTCTAGAATCGTGGGCTCCCCGCAATAACAAAACAGCTGATTTCTTAATCTTTCCAATTGATTTTCGAAAAGTTTCTCATTTAAATCTTGCAATATGTATAATTCATCCATTATTTGAAAATACTTTTTGGCATTTTGAATAATACATTGAATATTACAATATGAATATCGATTAATCTGTGAATATGAGATTATATCAAATCCATATCCAAGCGATTCTTCAAATATCATAAAATTTATTTCAAGGATATTGAATGCTTTGGAAGCCATCTTAATGTATATACAAATGAAATATAGCCATTTTTATATAAAATAATAAATAATAATATTTTTATTGAAATCTCATCTTGTTTAAGTTATTGATCAACATCTCATCTAGATCTTATGTCTATTGTGATTATCAAATTTTTTGTCAATCATATTCTTATATTCAATCGCATCTTTCTTTTTATAAAAATATTTTCATTTTTGTTTTTTATCTTCATATCAACTAAACTTCCATACTTTATCACATTTACCAAATGAAATTCCATTATAATTAGAATTATTATTTTTATATAATTTACAATTCTTTCGATTTAAACCATTTGATCCATCTCGCAAGTTCAATTAACGATTATCCAATCCATTATGATTAATGTGATCAACAACTTTATACTCAGGTTTAACTAATTGATGAAAATAATGTGGGGTTTGATTTCTAATTGCATAAAACGTGTTCGCTTTTTTTAATGCACACCATATAGATTGTTTAAGAAGCTGATAATATTTAATATCATAAATCATAGTCTGCCCTTGTGTCAGTTGGACCTCAAGATACACTTTATTTCTCTCGCGAACAACACAATCTTGATTTCTAATTCCACGATAAGTCTTTTGACCTCCCATCCACTTTGTAATAAGAATCATATCAAATAATTAGTTTTTCAAAGATAAATCATGTCATTATATATATATTTTTATTCGATATTTATGATTATATAATAAATTATAAAAAATATTCTGTTAATTTCTTCTGTATGCACCCATCATCAAATTTACATTTTCTTTTCTTACTTTCCAATCGCACATCAATTTTCACCAATTCTAAAATATTAAATTTATTAAACATGCAAATATCATGTTGCCTATTGTCATCTAGTATTCTAATAAATTTCTTCAAGTATTTTTTTGCTAAATTTTGTGATTCTTCGTCCATCTTTCCAAATTTCTCATTATCATCCACATCCATCACGTCATTCGATTGAAAATCTAGATAATAATTAATAAATCTCGCATACGTACTAATCAAACTCTTGAAATAATATACCATGTCCAACTTATGAATGTTGTCATCAAATTGATTCAATAAAATCACTTTTTAATTGATCTTGTTGCATGGTTTTTTTATCACGAGATATTGATATCATTCTCCTAGTTCAATCTTAATACCCTCTCTCAACATTCTCTTCACAAAACGATTCATTGGATTTTTCTTATTTGATTTATATGATGCCGAAGACGCTAATATCTTAAAATCATATTTCTTTATCATGCTTTCATGTATTGACTTCTCGATCAATTTACGCACATCACACTCATTATTAATGTCCATGATCTTCCACATGACCTTGTTAAAAAAATCGCGAAAAAATTCTAACCTTCCCCTCTTCACTATATCCATGTCCTTCACAAATAGTTTCTTGGGATGAAAATTAGGCACATCGATATGCGGAATTCCAAAATATTTTTTTTTGCTCAGAAACACACCGGGAACAGAACCTCCTCATATGCCGTTCTCAAATATGACGTGTCATTATCCTTCATCAAATATTCATTCACCCAATCCTTCAAGTCATTCATTACTCCCATCATGATTTTAACCATCTCGATCCAATATTCTTCCTTATCCATCTTTTTATCCAAATATTTTTGATCACATTCAATATAGTATTCATCTGGACACGTCAAATACAAAGAATCGATATCCCCATACTTTATCGAAAATCCCAACTTCTTTATCTATTAATTTAATGTTATATCGTCCTGCTGCTATCACAACAACCACCAGCTCTCTCATAAACAATGGTGACGATTGATCTTCAGCCCCTCCATAGAAACTATTCATATAGACCTTAATCGCGTTCAGTTTCAAATTCGCATAATCATATTCAAATTGTAATTTCGTATCTTGGATATCTTCCAATTGATTCAATTCGATCTGTCTCTTCAATTCATTCAATCATTTCTTCTCCACGCCACGCATCTTCATCAAATTTTTCAAGATTGATACATATATTCTATTATTCGTATCATCGCCACCCTGTCTCACTGACCACGCACGTACATTTCTTCCATTAAACTCAAAATTAATTTCATGCAATTCATATTATGAACAATATCTCAAATAATCTTCTCTCAAAATTACGATCTTTTCAGGCAATAAATTATATGTCATCATCAAACTCGGATACAATAACGCAAAATCCAATCTCGTCACCGGTCGTCCATTTTCCAATCCCTTCTTCGGAGGAAATACATATGCACCTGGGTATTTACCTTCCTCCACATTCTCATTCTTTACACAATTAATCAAAATTCCAACCTCATTCGCCATCGCACTGATCAAATTTTGAACCTTCACACCAATCATATAGCAATACGAATCATGTAACGAAACATAAGAAATACTTGACAACAATTGATAAGAATTGATCATATTCATCTTAACTATCAACTCCTGACATCGACGCGCGTCCACCATACAGTACTCTGCGATCTCACACATCTCATCTCGCAATCATATTTTTGATATCCTTCGAAACTTCACATCCTCATAATAACTTTTCATCTGGTTATATGGCAAATTCACCTTGGACTCCAATCCCAACAAATTTAAAAAATACTTGAGCGAGCTCTGAGGCGATGTCGGATATATCTTTCAAAGTACAATTTGAGTATCTATCACGAGTATCTCGAGTCTCCTGAAATACACGCTCTCCGTAGTTTTATCTGAATTAATCTTGATCTTTGAATTATTTGTATTCAAATCAAACATCTTTCTCGGTTTCTTCTCCTTGCTCTCATCAAACTTAATATAACACGTCATCACACTCATCTCCTTTGTCACCCTTCTACTTAACATCACGTTTGCAAATTCCTTAAACATATCAAATTTTTCACATGACTTCAAAATGAATGGCCAATTATATCCCATATCATTGAATCCAACCATCACATCTGGATTCAAATGAGACATGCAATACGCGAAATCCAAGATCATCGATCTCTGATTCCTCGACACTTGCAATATCCACCCCTCATCCTCATTCGATTCCTCTGTAGTCAAACATATCTGGTACATCGGTTCAACTGAATCCTTCCAATGCATCGTACAACATATCATGAAAACTTCATCCTCCTCATATTGCACATCAGGAACATCACCCACCCCTCGTCCACTATATGTCTCGATATTCCAAGTTATGATTATTATCTTTTGTTCCTGGGGTGGATTTTCACTCAATCTCATCTGATCCAATCTCACATTCACTATCTTTCGATAACATCGTATGCCATCCCAAATGTATATCAGATTCACGTCGATCTAATTCCATTGCGTCAAATTAATCTTGTTCTCACATGCCACCTTTCGATAATGAAACATCATATCATTGGAACACGTCAGATACATATCTTTCACATGTTTCAAAGCCTTCTTTCGATCTTGATGATTCAAAAAATACACCCTCACAAATTGGTCAGGCTTCTCATGAAATTCTTTAAAATAATATCTTTCGATCATCTCATATCCCTTATAAATACCTACATTCATCAATATCTCTTTCACCTCATGTTTCTGGACCATGATATCAAAGAATACACGAATCCCGGTCATATCGATTCTCAACTTTTTACCATTTCTCATGATACCATGAAGTCTCAACACATATCTCTTCATATCATACTCTAAACCATCCTCCACATCAATTGGCAAAAAATCAAAACCATTTGAATAATCTTCAAACTCAATAAAATTGTCACGTTTAGGAAAATCATTAATATTTACACAAATTAACTTCCACCCAGTATCCCAAACAAGATACCAGATAGAATTATTTATTTTATTAAAATATAACATCAAAATTTAAATTCATAATAATAATTTTCAAAAAATTGAAACATAATAAAAATTGTTAACTATTATCAATCTCTTCGATTTCATAACCCAAATACAATTTCGGCATCAATTCGGCATACTTGTCATATACACTGATCAAATAATCTTCTTGACCCCTGTTAGATTCACGATCACGTTTCACGTAACGACTAATCATCACGTCAACCCTAGGTTTCAAATATATCATCTTGTTCATAGGAAAAGGAAATGTGATTTTCCTCTTGCAATCTTTCAAATATTCAATTAAATCATCTTCATCCAACGTCAATTGAGTAAATACAGTCATATTCAGATGAGTTCTATCGAGAATAATATAATCATATGATCTCATCATCTTCAATTTCGTCATCAATTTTTCATATGCCTCCAAGATCACGTGTTGAAAGAAAAATGAAAACTTTCCAAGATCATGAAGAAACATGTCGAATTCCCTCACCAATCACAGAGATATCTTCTTTGGAAGATATACCTTCTTTCCATCAGATTCAAAGTGATGTTTCAATTCATTAGCATATGTCGTCTTCCCAACTCCAATTGTACCCGTCAAAATAATAATCTCAGAATTCTTCTTCTTCCTGAATAAATAAACATATCGTAAAATAAAAGTTGTCACCTCATTGACAAAAAGATAAATTAAAAATCAAAAAAAGACCTTGCTAAATGAAAATTTTTCTAAAAATAAAAGTGTCATTATCTTTTTAGCATTCATCATTACGTATTCATGCAATTCATGTTCCACCCAGTGCCCACATTCACGCGAGTACCAGATGAAACTTCTTTATTCAAATAAAATAATAATAATAATAATTTTAAAATACAATCATTCATTCAATCTTCATCTCATTCTTTGTATCATTTAGTTTTAATTTTTTCTTTTGTCTACTAATATCATCAGATTTCATACTCACGTCATCATCACCCCCTCCACAATTTTCTCTACAACCACATGTCTCTCACGTTTCTTCTTCTTAATTCTCGAAATCGTCTTTCTAATGTCATCAAATTTTTCAATCAATGATGAGGTCAACCAATCTTTCATACTCATTATATCACCCAACGAATAAAGTTTTCAATCTTCCTTATTTTCAGGCTCCAATCGTTCTGGAGTCAAATCCTTCATGTGTATATAGTACATCGTATATCAATAAAGACGAATCAAACCATCAAAATCAAAAAAAAATTTATGCTTACACATCCAATGAAGATCATCTTCAGATAATTCGATACCCATTTCCTCCCTAAACTCTCAAATCACGCATGTCAATAATCCTCACCATCCTCATATCATCCACCCAGAATCTGAAGAAGTCCAAAAAAATCCTTATCCACATTACACCAACAACTCATCCATATCTTTCGATTATCGTCAATGAGCAACATGATCAAAAATCTCTTTGAATTTGCCTTATGCATTTCAATCTCTTGTTTCACATTCATCATCTGTGTAAAATTATATTTGAACACACTATTTGCTTTATTCACATTACCAAATTTTCCATTTGAAACAATTGCAAATACTTGAACATATTTCAAAAATTCAAAATGACTTCTTTGATAATCTTCAAATTTTTTGATTTTTTTCACGTATTCCTCTATTTTAAAGTTACATGAATAATGCTCTATTCGGTGCTCAAAAAAGAACACCAAATGGAGTTATTTATTATATATGATATTATTCAAATTGATTCTACAAATATCCTTAATATTAATATCAAAAATATAAATCAAGTGTCATTACATCGAATGGATTTTCTTATTCTTCTCTTGTTATCACACAAACAATAATATCGCACACATGATTCACATCTCTTCTGATATAAATCTATCAATTCTTGTCTCACCAAACACATTCAAACCTTGTTATATCTCTTGAATACATATTCAAAGATTTCTTTCAAATCCAAAAATGTAAAAGAATCAATCTTTTCTCTATAATACAAATACTTATCTTTTGATATTCATATTCTATCTTTCACTTCACATTCATTATTGACCTTATAATAATAATATTTTGCTCACATGTTATTATCAGTCAAATTCTTTGTTTATTTACAACCATATCGAAATCTCGGAAAATAAAGTTTTGCACGGCAACCAAATCATCCTGATCAACCTTTGGATATCTATACGGTGTATCATAAAATCTATTTATATCTCTCATGATGATATCATCATCAATCAATATGAACACATATAATTCGTAATCCTTCTTTTTTTCATAATCCTTAAATGTATCGGTATCCTCGAACGTGTAATCTGCAAGTGGTTTAAATTTCAAATTTGTTAAATCGAAATTCATGATTTTATACTTACGCACTTAATGCTCTATCCAGGTATTTCCATATACATGAAGATACTAAATAGAGCTTATTTATTTAATCAAATTATAAATAAATAATCATTCTTCTTCCTTTATATATTTATAAGAATTAATATGATTAATTTCAAAATCTAATGCATTAATTGAATTCAAAAAAATATTCTTATAATATTTATAATAATTATTGGCCTCTTTAAGCGAAAGAGAATCCAACATATCCTCAGTCGGAAATGATATCTTGATGGGTTCATATATCTTCTTCTTTGTAATAACGAATGATTTCCAAATATTAATAAATTGGTTTCTTTCTTCCACACTCTTGAAGTGTTTTCTTATCGCAACTTTCTCAATATAATTATTGAGTTTATATGAAGCATCATATTTACTCATCAATTTACGATAATCAATGTTATCAATTTTCTTTAAAACATCTTCTTCAAATGTAAGTTCAATTTTTCTTTTTTTTGACAATATCTGATTTGAATGTTTATCAAGTGATGAGATGACATCCAAACATGGAAACAAGGTACCCTTTATATATAAATTTTTTACTTCTCATTTATTTAATAATATAATAACAAACCAATGAAATAATCTCACAAAAAAACATAAAATCTTAATCTAAATCTCTTTTCCAACCACCATCAAGATCTCATCTAATCTTGATATTAAAATATACAATGTATCGAGGTTTTGTATATTCGTTTATAAAACCCGTACGTTATCTTTCCATTTCTCTTATTCCTGTTAAACAACTTTCCAGATTCCAACTTCTCATATTTCTCACGCTTGAATCACTCACAATCTGAAAGCATGTGAACATTCTTGGAATAATCTGGACACCTGCATCTAAAAAATCAATGATATGGAATCTTTGAAATTTCTTTCTTATTTTGATCAACCATCAGGTACACAAAACTTGTAGCCAAATCAATTCATTCATCAGATATCTTCTGATGTCGCACAGTATACTCATTGACATATTCGTAACCACGTTTATTCTTTGGTTTATTTTTGAAATACGTATAAGATTTAATTCCACTCATATCTTTGGTCACTCACAACTATCAAATACCGTCTTATATAATTATCATGTTACAACGATTCTCAGATCTTTATCACACAATTTTTAAAATAAATTATAAAAGATGTTCTTTATTATGAATATACAATCAAAATCTAAAAGATGCCCAAAACCAACATTCCCAAAATCTCAAAAAAAACTGATCCTTACAACAAATTTCCAAAGAAGATTAAAAAAAAATCTTCAACCAATCTCGAAAAAAATGAAATAAAATCTTTTAAAAAAGAAAACATTGAACTCAAGAAAAATATCAAACAACTCAAAAATCTCATCTTATATGTCGAAGGTTACTACGGTCTTTCTTGGTTATTCATGAAAGATACATACAATATCATAAATGAAATTAAAGATGAAAAAACATCAAATGAACAATTCACAACACCAATCATCCAACAATCCACTTTCTCTAACGAACAAATATCAAACACATTTAATATAACTCAAGATATTTTTCAAATACCCATCAACGAATCATTTCAAACATTCGTCAAAACATTCTTTGAAAATTCTCTCAAAGATAATATTAACGATTTCTTAGATAACATAATTATAAATGAAACATGTATTAATAAATACTTAATTTAGCAAAAATGATATTTCATATTCTTTGCTTCGTCTTTGTATTCACTTAGATCCTGGTTTTGGACTATGGCGTTCAAGTTGTTCTCTCACACATATTTGACCATTATTCAAATAATTAAAACATATTGACAATTTGTCACAACCAATTCTTCTTTTTTTACATACAAGCAATTGTGACATTTTTTCATTTATGTGGTGACATTTTTTTTATTTGATACGTAAAATCATCAAACATATTTATAATAAATTCATAATATATTTTGAAATAATCAAAAAGAATGTTTTCAAGAGATCTGCAATTGATTGAATATCTTTAATAAGTCATCATCATCTTTCATATAATTCTTGTGTGCAAATTTATTACATTCATCACAAGTATATTCCAGAATTCTCAAAAATGTGTTATCCAATCATCTCAATGTATCATAAAACTCGTGATGTCAAAATTGGTACTCACCACCTTCATACTTATAATTTCTTTCCTTATTATGCACAATAAATCCAGATTTTTCTCGATTCAAAAATATCTTACGATTGCTATGTTTCGACACCTTTTCAATTACAAATTCAATAAATTCCATTTAACAACTCAACTGAATCTTATAAGTCATGAATATCATCGTGTGCCCAAAAGATTTGATCTCATAAATTGAAATCTCGATCTTATCATCTCGAGCATCAATAATCACAATATCCAAATACGAATCTTTGAATCTAAAATTTTTCAACAAATATGTTTCTACATCTTCTCAGATGGTATTATACCCAACTGGTAAAAAATATATCGATCCTTATATTCATTTTCAACTATCGCATCCAATTTCTTCTCAAAAGATCTAATATTCAAAATTGTCAATTGCAACTTGATACCTCTTTCTGTCAACATCTCATCCTTGAAAATTGATAATTCCATTTCATCCAGCTTATAACACAACCTTTCAGATTTATAATTAACATTCGATTTTTGAATCGCGGCCAAATAACAATCATATAATTCCACACATCCTGAAAAATCTGACACTGAAATATACCATATGTCTTTATATACTCTTTAAATTGACTCACCGTTTCTTTTGATTCTCAAACATCCCTTATCAACATCTCCAATAATTTTTTATCTCGATCAATATTTTCATGAATTTTTGATACAATCTTTAAAAAATCAGATTTCTTCAATATTATTTCATCAACCATTTTATTATTCAAATAATTTTTTTTAAAAAAAATACAAAATCACAATTATACATATTTATATAAATTTATCCTATACAATACTATATGAATTTATGAATCATCAAGATTATCACATTTCTAATATACGCTTAAGTTAAATTATCATCATATTTTAAATCTCTAATAAACATAAACTATTTTTCCACTTGAAATTTCTCAAATCCATATTTTACACCTTATCGTCTTTAATTTCGTATTGTTCTCACATGAATAATAATAATCAACAATTATCTTCATTAAATTTGAAGCCCCCCAAAGTTTTATTTTGTTTTCGTGTATTAAAAATTTTTAATGCCGTGACACCGATCACACAGACTGGATTGAGATTAATATCGGATTTATAATTTGTGTTTTTTCAAGAAATCAATCACGAGGTCAATATGTTTATTAAATTATTTTTTGCTTATCTCAACTTCGACCTGTTCTCGAAAAAGCACTTGATTTAATGTAATTAATTTGTTTATATAAAGTCCCAAGAGGAACAATATAATAATGAAAAAAATGATCAATATGATCGTAAGTTTTTTATAAAATGTTATCGATTGTCTCGTCTCCAAAATTTCTTCGTGAAGAGCTGCTATCGATGAGACAAAATATTCTCTATCAGGTTCAGTGATATATGTGGCCTCTTGATTTGATGGATATGGATATGGATATGACATTTTTATTTTTGTATTATTTGTATAATTTGAATTTTTGAAATTTTGTTTAATTTGAATTTTGGAATTTGATTTTTTTAATGATGGATTCATCACAAATTTCTTATCCTTAAATATTAAATCCATCCAAATTGCTTGAACACAAATCACAAAGAACACACCTTTTTCACATTAGTCTTACATAATCCCTGAGCGTGAGTCTTTTCAAATCTCTCATTTTTACTCGCACATCATTGTGCCTCAATCTCAATCACATACAAACAATTAAAATATCTTTCCGGTTCAATATGAAAAATTTCACATATTTCCTTTTCCAGTTCGTGCAAATAATCATACAACAGATAATCAAAGTAATCCTTCTATTCTTCTATCCAATTCTTATTAATCATTGGATGACTTAAACCTGAATAATTCAATTTCAAAAACCTTATCTTGCATATCAAACGAGAATTCCATGTTTTATTTAACACCCAACATATAAGGTTTGGGTCTCTCGCATATTCTTCATATATTGTAATCTTAAAAGAAACTTTATTATCTCATAGACATATACGTGGTATTATGAATTTATGTTTTAAAGAAGACACATGAATTCTTTTTATAGAATCAATCATTTCTGAATCACTGTCATTCATCTTTAATAATGCATCAAACATGTTTCAATCGTATTTATATATTTATTTTTTGATCACATAATCAAGAATATTCTAAAAATTCTATCTAAATTTTTGCCATAACCAATGCAAATAATAACACAAATATCATTACTAATAAATAATCTTTTCAAATCTTTTCAAAATCTCATCGATTTTTTTTCATAATCTTGTTGAAAACTTTCATATTGATTTCAAATTTGAACTCGATCTCAATCTTGATTCAAGACCATAATTTCAATTAGCATTTGAATCATATCATCCTTATTTTAATAATTATTTTTTTCATGATTTTTTTTACACTTCATCTTTTTTTTAAAAAAAAATCGAATCACATTTGCATCATATTTATATTTTTACACAAATTTTTTATTGAAATAATGTAAAATAAATTTAGACTTTTATAATTAATATATATATATGATGCATATACTGTATATATAATACATATAAATAAATAAAAATCCTTAATACATATAATACATAATAAATAACAAAAATATACCTATACTCTTTTTCTTTCATATTATGAATATCAACAGTAGTCATACAACCATATTTTGCATAATACTCTGAATAACGATCCATCGTCTTTGCTTCATAACAAATTGTCACGATCACAAAAATTGCAATAATAATAATTGATCGCATCATTTTTATTTGACAAAAAAATAAATCGATTCTATTTATATATTTTTTTACATGACTATCTTCAGGTCTCACAACCATTTGTTTCATCTTCAGGTCTCACAACCATTTGTCTCATATTCAGTCTCATGACCATTTATTCATCTTCAGGTCTCATGACTGTTTGTCTCATTTTCAGGTCTCACGACCATTTGTATTATTTTCGGTCTCATAACCATTTGTTTCATTATAAGGTAAGACAAAAATAAATTGATGTTCAAACTTTTAGTATAAACATGTCTTAATAACTTTATTAATTTATAATATAATATATATAATAATAACTCAAATAAATAATAATT
Source organism: Acaulospora colombiana (assembly GCA_910592055.1). NCBI lineage: Eukaryota > Fungi > Glomeromycota > Glomeromycetes > Diversisporales > Acaulosporaceae > Acaulospora > Acaulospora colombiana. Next base: position 11,825 of record CAJVPT010003738.1, read on the forward strand.
TTATATTTCCAAATACAAATATCAATTTATAAGTAATCTTAAAAATTTCTTGAAGACGAATATCTTTTGGAAATCAAATTCACTACACAAAAAATTCATCCATTCTTCATGATCATATGTAACATTCATCAACTGCTCAAATATTTTGGATTCACTAAATTCTTCAGTCTGAAAGAAATTCAACATCTTCACACATGAACAATGCGAGCAAGTCTCAAATTAATAAAAAATATCTTGATTCTCACAATACTTCAAAAGATTACTTTTTTAAAAATTGCAAAAACACGATCATCTCTGCATATCTTGACAGCTTCTCCATCACAAATAGAGAAAGCTTTCAATCCATCTTCCTTTAAATACATATTAAAAAATAGACTTGGATCTTGATAAATCATTTTTTTTTTCTTGAATTCAAATAATAAATAACAAGTATTTATATATTTTTATTTGTAAAAAATAACCAATGATAACAAAATCATGATTTTCAAAATCTCATCTAAACATTTCAGAATCTAATATAATCTAAACTATTCAGAATCTGATCTTGAATTTAAATATAATCTATTATCAATTTTTAAATTTCCAATATAACAAGTTAATATAGATCTTGTTCTCTTGTTTTCATCTGATCAATATAAAAAATCATCTTTTAATTTCTTTAAAAAATCTTTTCTAGGGACATCTGAAGTTTCTTTCAATTGACCATTCACGTATTCATGTTCTTCATAAGATAAGCTTCTTTTAATTTCTCTACTCAACTCTAAAATTACCCTCTTTTTTTCAAATTGTAAAATTCCTTCACTTAATTCATCTACAAAATATTCGTTTCTCTCTTGAACTGATATAAACATCTTATATACATCTTCAAGATGTAATATAATGGTTCAGATTCATCTATATTCAAACTTCATCCAATATTTTTTTGTATTTTTTTGAAAAAATCATTTCTGATCACATGATGCTCTTGATTTTCGGAATTAAACATTTTTATTTAATTTAAACCCATCGCACTTATATTTATACTTTTTATACTTAATTTTAATCAATTCTAAAAATATTATCTCTATAATTAATTTCTGAATATAAACTATGTAACTTTATAAATTTAGATTCTGTTATTGGATTCTCATCCAACCAACATAAAAAATCTTCTTCTAATTTTATCAAAAAATCTTCCCTAAATGCATTCAAAGTTTCTTTCAACTGACCATATACATAATCACCTTTTTCCGAAGATAAATCTTTTAATTTTTTTACACAAACCATCAATTATCTTATCCTTTTCCCATCGTAAAATTCCTTCAAACATTTTATTCGAATAATATTCATTTCTTTCTTCAACTGACACAAACATCTTATATTCATTTTCAAGATAATACATGACAGATTTAGATTCGTCTGCAGTCAAATGTCATCCAAGTTTTTCTTGTAATTTTTTGAAAAAATCAACTCTAATCACACAATGCTCTTGATTTTCCGAATTAAACATTTTTATTTTATTTACAATCATTATACCTATATTTATACTTTTCAAATAAATCTAAATTTTATAAAATTAAAAATCAAATAATATTTATATATTTCAAAATATAATAGACTCAAATTAATTATCATCAATAATTAAACTATCAAATGTTAACTCATCAATTCTCAATCTCTTTGATTCACATTTATCCAGATCTGTATCGTCATCTATTGATCTCTTTAAATATATACTCACATTAAAATCTGAAATATCAGGATACCTCTTCAAGTATTCCACTTTGTGATATTCAAAATGACATCTTCAATATATATCACCATTCTTCTCAATCACCTCACCCTTGACATTCTTGTTAATCTCCTCTACCTTCTCAACTAATTCCTCAGTTGTCATGAATCCCTTATTATATTTCAAATCCCATCTCATATTTCGAAATGCTTCCTTATCACCCTTCTCAAATACAACTTAAGTCGTTCCATCCTCAAATCGACCTGAAAATCGAATCACATAATCCAACCTTCGATTAAATTGTTGATAATCTTTCTTATTACTATCATCATTATCCACATTCATCTTAAAATTATATGCCTCTTGAGGTGACCTCATGTTGATCAGAAATATATATTTTGCCAAGAATGGTTCAAATCCTGAATACTTACATTTCACATCAAGAGAAGCATCATTCAAGACATTCACCATATCTGACCAATTCATCTTGGTATAGAATTCATCCATCAATACGATCTCATGCTTATCGTATGTATTTCAATAATTTTTTCTTGACTTTTGATTATTAGGTTTGCTATACATCTCATCAGAAAATAGCTTATTTATTAATCCCATCTTTCCAGATCCACCAGGTCCAAAAAGAAGAATGTCAACGGCCTCCAAAATCTTTTCATCAGATTTTTATGTTTATTGATATTTTTGGTCCTATTATAAACACTCACATCTGAACATGATGGTGTTATCCTATTCTTAATATTTTTAATAATCTCTTCATCCACCGTACTGATCCCACTTATAATATTTAGTGATAAATCATCATATACCCTCTTCTTTTCAATATCAACATCCTTCTTGACACTTTTTCCATGATTAACAGAAGTACTCAACTATACCCACCATGATTCTGGATCTGTGCTCCTATTATATCGAGTTAACGTGTGATACCGGTCACAACTCTCATCACATTTTGAACAAAACTTGGATAAATCAAAATAATCACATTGACATTCATGACAACTGCATCTTGATGTTTCATTCTTGTTTGGACAATCGGACTTGTGCTTATGAAGTTTGCACTTATTGTAAACCTTTTTGCAATAGAGAATGCAATCCTTCTTATTA